>JAWQEG010003028.1:0-247283 GCA_033782935.1 Petrolisthes cinctipes | reverse complement strand
AGAGAGAGAGAGAGGCAGTGTTTATAATTCCGGCTAGAATGCCTTTTTATCATAATTATTGAATTTCAGTTTTCAGTTTTTGGTCTTGTGTTTTCTTAGGTTGATAATTCTGGTCTTTTGTAAAAGATCTTTCTGCATGGGTCGCAGGAATGATGTCATAGTAAAACTTGGGTCACGACTGAAAAAGTTTGAAGAACCCTGCTTCAAACTATTGGTGATTCGACACCGTTCACACACGTCTCCTCTACCTGATCATTTGTTTCCCTCTCACATTACCTCCTATACAGCCTCGCCCACATTTCTCTCCTCCTTTCTCACTAACATCCCCCCTCCCTCCACCTGCAACTGTTGCCAGATCCGACGAGGCCAAAAAACCAAGTCGCTGATGGATGGGGTGTTGTCGCTTGATCTATCCGGAGGCAGTCTCGCTCCAGAACAGGTGGAGTGTGGACGTACTCGTGGCGCTCTGCCTCCATTCTCGTTTGTGTTGTTGTTTTGTGTTGTTTTGGAGCTCTTGTTTGTATTTTTTGTGTTGTTTGTGAGTTCTTGTTTATGTGTTGTTGTTTCTGTGGTGTTGCTGGTGTTGTTTGTCTGTTGTGGTTCTGTGTATAGTTTTGTTGTGATTGTCTGTGTGTGTGTGTGTGTGTGTCCCTGGCTGATTGAGTGTTTAGTTGTTTGTGTTGTTGTTTCCTTTCCATCTAGGCCTTGCCTGGCCTGATGGAGAGTGCGGATTCCTGCTTGGAGGCCGACTTGGCAATGTCGGAGGAAGACGAGTCTCCAATTGAGGATCACTGGCCTGAGCTGCCTTCTCGCAACCCTCCCCCCCTCTCCTCGGTCACTCCGCAGCTCAGGTTGCAGCCGTCCACCTCCTCAACCTCTACCAAGCGACCTGTTGATGCCTCGTCCGACTCCTCGCAGGATTCCGATGGTGTGGACTGTTTGCCTCCAGCTGCCAAGACTGCCAAGGGTGCTTCAGCTGTGCACGACGTACCTTCTCTGTCTCACCCTGGTGTTTCTTCTTTGTATACCAACTCCTTGCCCTCGTCCAACCTTCCTGCTTTTGCCCCGAGAGATGCCTATGTCAAACTCTCCTTCTCTGGAAACCCATCTACGGACACAAAGCTGCGTTGGTTGTCTGATGTCAACAGGGCCTTCCAGTTGCAGCGTGAACTGGCTGAAGTCAAGATGGCTGCTGTCACCTCCCGGTTTGTCTACATCTCTAGGAAGCGTCAGGACATCATTGATAGAGTGAAGGCTGGTGCATTTTTATCTCTGCCTCTCATTCTTGAAGACTCACCTGAGAGGCCTCGTAAGTTCCCCAGCTACATCCTCACCCGTTTTCCTATTGATGTTGACCCGAAACTTGCCAAAGGATACCCTGGTGTGTACTTTGCCCGTCGTTTTTTCCAAGATGGTTCCCCCATTAGCCGTATTGTTGTTGTCTGGAGTCAACCCGATCCACCTCCAAATGAGATTTCCTTTGATTTCCTCCCTTGTCTTCCACCGTGTGAGGTGAGGAAACTTCATAATGACCAGCCTTGGTGCTACAGGTGCTGGGGTGTGGGGCATATCTCCCGGTACTGTTCTGCCAGGCCGAAATGTGCATGGTGTGCGGCCGACCATGATTCCAAGACGTGTCCTGTCAGGGGTGAACTATCACGTCCTGCTGCCTCCACCTCTGAGCCTTCACCTCCTGAAGATACGTCTCGATGGAAGTGTCCACGATGCCTTCAGCCAGGGGTTAACGTGTGGCATGGATGTACTCGACGTAATGTCCAGGATCGTGTCTCTACTATTGCTCCGCCTCCACCACCACCACCACCACCACCACCTCCCCAGTCTGCTCCTCCTACCAGCCCTGCTGCTCCTACCAGCCCTGCCTCACCTCCAGACCTGGCCCTCCGCAAGTCTGTTGCTACCCTCATGGCACGATGTACGGCTCTCGAAAACCGCTTTTCTGCCCTCGAAGCCAGGATTGATGGGCTGGTTGCCGCTCAGGCTGCCAATGACTCCAAACTCTCCACCTTGGTCGAGGCTCAGCAGGCCATCATCTCAACTGTCACTACCCTTACCGAAAAGATGGATACTGTTGCATCTCGCCTTGAAAAGCTTTTCGAGTCAGTCCCTTCTCCTGGTCCATCTTCTTCTCCAGGTCGCTCATCTGCCCCCACTCACCGGACTTCTACCTCCAAATACAGAGTTCGCTAGTGATTGCCGGCTGGATGTCATCTCCTGGAATGTATGTGGTATCACCAGTTATGCTAAGCTCACTCAACTCAAGGCCTATGTTTTTCGTCATCATCCCAGTGTTATTTTTCTCCAGGAAGCATTTCCAGGACGGCCGCTCGCTGCTGGGCAAGCTCCTCCTCTCTCAGGTTATGTGCCATATGTTCATCTGGTAAGGAATGGTCTCCTGACTTACATACATAGCTCCTTGCCACATCGCCTTCTCCGTACCTCCACTGATCCTGACATGACCTTTCAGCTATTTGAGGTTCTACCTGGGAATGGAGTACTCCAACTATGTAATGTCTATTCTGCCCCAGCTAGACTCACTCTTGAGGCTCTTCCTTCTCCAACTGTGCGTGGTATGGTGTATATGGGAGATTTTAATGCTCGGCATTCTGATTTGGGTGATGGTACTGGCTCTATTAATCGTAGTGGTGTTCGTCTCCTTTCATACATCCGCAAGCATCATCTGACACACTGGGACACTGGCGGTGCCTCTCATTGCCGGGGAGGTACTCTGGATTACATCCTCTCGTCTGGCCTGATAGCATCTCAGGTCCAGTGCTCATCTGTGCCAGACTTATTCTCTGATCACATTGCTCTTCGGTTTCATTATTCTCTAACTGCTGGGTCGGGTGCTTCAGCCACTCGTTTGCGTATTGCTGTGCCCCCTAAATATTACCCGACTTACATCTTATTTATGGCCCATGTATTCCCTACATTTGACATATCATCAGCTGAACAGTTGTACTCTGATCTTGTATCTGCTACTCATGACTTTTATAGGCTATACGTCTCCCGGCCACACCTCCAGCATCGCCATACTGCCCACTCCTGGACGCTGGATGCACGTATACAGGAGGCAAAGGAGGAGGCTCAACGTGATGGCCTATTGTTTCAAGCCAACCCAACCCCTGACCTACTCCATCGTTACCAGATGTCTAGGGACGCTTTAGTTGCCCTGCAGGATTGTGCTCACACTGAGTCTTGGCAGCGGTTCACGGACAGCATCAACCAGCAAACAAGTGTGGCTTCTATGTGGCACCTCATCCGTCGGGTTGTTAAAAAGACACCGGCCACTGCTCGTCATCACACTCCTGCCGACTATGCCAAACAACTTGTTGATGCCTGGTCAGAACAATCTACCCAAGCCAGTCTACCCATCCACATACAAGATGCACTCGCTTCCCGTGCTGCTGTCCATCGGCTACGTCTAATGTCTGCTCTGTTACAAGATGATGACGATGATGCAGAGGAGATAACTGAGGAGGAGTTGCGCCGTGCTCTCTCTCGGGGTAAAGCTTCTTCCCCTGGTGATGATGGTATTACTTATGCTGTGCTGCGTCTACTTCAACAAGTTCCTGGGAACCCTCTACTTCGACTGTACAATCTTTGTCTTCGTGACGGTTGTGTACCACGAGCCTGGACCAGCAGCACAATAATACCCATCCCTAAGCCCGGCACTGCGAAGTTCAGGCCTATTTCCCTTACTTCCTGTTTCTTTAAGGTTATGGAGAGAATCTTACTCAATCGTCTCATGTACAGACTGCAGGATCGCCTTTCTCCATGGCTGTTTGGTTTTCTTCCCCAGCGGAGCACACATCACTGCCTAGTCGACCTGTACTCTCGCCTTTCCAGGGATAGTGTGGTGGCCTTCATTGACCTTCGAAGTGCCTTCGATGTTGCTAATAGAGACGTCATTTTGGATCAACTGGTTGACTTTGGGATAAAGGGTAATCTACTACGGTGGATTCGGGGCTACCTGAGTAACAGGACCTCCCGTGTGTTTTTCAGTGGTGCACTCAGTCCTTTGCGCAGTTTTCATCTTGGTACGCCTCAAGGTGGTGTTCTCAGCCCATTGTTATTTAATATTCTGATGCATCAGTTGCTCACTTCTCTCCCTGATATACCTGGAACTACAATTACATGCTATGCTGATGATATCTGTGTTCATTCTACCTCACCAAGGGATCTCCAGCGGTTTCTTGACTCCTTCTCTGTGGTCTCCTCTCACTGTGGCATTATTGTCTCCCCAGATAAGAGCAGAATATTCACCTGCCGCCTTCCTCAAGCTCAGCCAGTGTTCACCATTGGAGGGACTGTCATTCCCATGTGTTCCCAGTACTGCTACCTGGGTGCTCCAGTCAATATTTGGCCGATTGTCCCTGCCAGACCTCAAGACCATCCCATTGTCCAGGACTTATTGGGTCGTCTCCAGCGCCGACTTACACCACTTCAATGGCTATCTAACAACTCCTCGGGCATCTCCATCCCAGTAGCCAGAACCATCTATATTGCTTTTATCCGTTCAGTTGTTGATTACCTCTCCCCTGCTTTGATTCAACTTCCCAGGGCTACTCTTGAAACTTTAGAAAAATTTCAGAATAGAGCAATGAGAATAATTCTCGGCTGTCCAATGTCGACCAGGATAGTGAACATGCAGCATGAGTTGCGTCTTCCCCCATTAATCGAGAGAATTTATTGTAATGTTACTGGCTTCACTGTCAAGTGCCTCCATTTCGTACATCTTTCACCCCATTACTCTCAGTTAGTCAGGACTTCTCTTAGACCAAACTACCCGGTCCCTCCCATACTGCCTGCTGGACGTACTCTTATAAGGTCTGTTTCCTCTGTGCTCCGTGGTCTTAATATAGATATAATGGTTGCAGACGTACCCCCAGGGCCCCCTCCATGGATGCTACCAACACCTGATGTGAGCTTTACACCTATTTCCAAGCTGGAACTGCCTTCTCTACAGCGGCAGTTGGCTCTGGAACACATAGAAACAGTGACGTCCTCCATCACAGATCCATACTGCCTCTACACTGATGGCTCATTGCAAGTGGATGGTGCAGCAGGTTGTGCCGTTTTCTCACCTGACATGGAGTCACCTCCAGGGGGCTGGGTTGGCCGTCGTCTCTGTAACCACTCTAGTTCAACATTGTGTGAACTGTATGCCATTCTGGATGCTGTTAGTGTTGTTTGTCAACGTGGAGTGAATGCTGCCATTTTTTGTGACTCCAAACCTGCCCTTCATTCCCTCTCTAGTGTTCAGCCCACACACTCTACTGTTGTTCAGCAGATTTTATCGTTTTTGGCCTTATTGCGTCATCGTAACTTGACTGTCAAATTTTTATGGGTGCCATCCCATGTAGGTTTACGTCACAATGGTACAGTTGACAGACTCGCAAAGGAAGCCTGCCATCTGCCTCCTCGTGGTGCTGGACGTCCTCTCTCCCTGACATGTTACCTCTCTAAAGTCCGCTCCGCCGCTCTCCTCCCTGTACGGCGACGCAGGGATGCAGAGAGGCCCTTTCAGCATCTCCATCACCCATTACGAGTCTGTATGCCGTCACAAATATTCCTACCGTCGTCGAGGCCTCATGGTTCGGAGGCACAATGTAGTCTCTGCTCGTTTGAGGCTTGGTTACCGGCCACCGTGGCAGGTTGCTGGGATGCAGGGTGAGCCTCCCTTCACTGAGTGTCGCTTGTGTCGAGCGCCTCGTGCTAACACTATAGAGCACTATTGCCTAGCCTGCCCCACTGTCCGACACTTGCTTCCCCAGGGCCTGCCACTTGATGTGGTTTGTCGACACCTGCTGAACCATCAGGTTCTGGAGGAACTTCTGGTGCGCCACCCTCGTTTTGGTGGATTTAAGTAGGTCATGATGTAAATATTTGTCTGTATGCTTGTGCTTCATTCTGTTATGTTTTCGTGATGTGTGTGTGTGTGCGCATGTGTGTGTGCTTGTGTGTGTGTGTGGTCATTGGGTTCTTGTGAGTCCCGCCTACCCTTGTGTACTGTTGTCTGCCTATTGACTGACGCTACGGCGCAATGAATTAAAAAAAAAAAAAAAAAAAAAAAAAAAAAAAAAAAAAAAAAAATCTATCCGGAGATGTACACCCACCTACAAAAGCGCTGTCGCCTCACCAAACGGTTCTTGAAGTTTGGGGTTTAATGACTCGTGAATCGAAACACCATACACAACAACATTTTCCAATTGTGAAGCTTGTGGGGTTGATGACTCTGCGGATGAGGCGACAGCGCTTTTGTAGGTGGGTGTACACTGGCGGTCAGAGTTGTGTCCCGATACCCTGACGCGACGAATCGCAACCAGATGAGTTGAAAGGTTCGAACAACGGTGCACCTTGCGCCTCTCTCCTCACAACGTACAGTACCGTTGTTCGAACCATTCAACTTCGCCTGGTTCATCGTACCAGGGGATAGGGACACGAACTTCTGACCGCGAGTGTACTTCAATATCCTGTATCATTTATTTATGTAGCATGAGTGGTTTACAAGCTATTATCCGTCAAATGTGTGGTTTACATAGTGACTGCGAGTGCAGCAGTGATGCCAGCAAGACATGAGCTGCCGTGGGAGATAATACCCGCGGCTTAATGGTTAATGGGATGTACAACTTTGAACACTCTCGCTGCTCGGGTGGGTATTGGTGCGTTTGGTGTGAGGAGGTCACTGTGCCTGAGGTGGTAAAGCAGCTTGGTGGCAAGTGTCTTGAGGGTGTAATTGTGATGAGTGCCCGCTTTTGCACCCTTTCTAAATGTCGCTGTTGGGTGAGTGTCAAGGCTCGAATCGAAGAGTGGCACGTCGGCAACTTCTTCGAACTGTTAAGAATTCTAGCACCACCAAAATCAGAGGGATTGTAACAAACACAGTTTGAAGAAGACAAATATATTAATCACTTCAAAACCCCAACAGACAGTACAGCACAAATCAAGGAGACTATCCCCTTTCACACACCAATTAAGAGACAGCAGTGTCTCAAGAGTAAAGTACAAAGTTACACAATGGGAGGAGTAACAATTAAGAGACAGCAGTGTCTCAAGAATAGAGTACAGTCGCGAGCTGATGGGATGGAGACACGAGCACACTCATCAAGGGGTCGCTTCTACCTGACGAGTTAAGGGGGAGTGAGACAGGAAGAAGGGAGGGTATGGACGGGCTGGTGGAGGGAGAAAAAACAGGAGAGACGCCAATAACCATGGCTGTAGAGACATTTTTCTGTATCTTAAGGATTTATGGTTGACTTTGGGCGAAGGGACTAATGGAGATGGAGTTCGCATTAACAAACCTATGTATGTATTGAATTTTAGCATGTTCATCATACTTTTAAGAGTAAGCTACTCTCTTATGTAGGTTAAGTATTGTTTGATATCAGCAGAACTGTAATGACATCAGATGGGATGGGTGTCTATAAAACTTGACTTATTTAATGAAATTGCTATATTCAATGAAAAATGTGTTTCAACAATAATTAATACTACACAAAATTATGAGAACCACAAGTATCCATATTTTTTAATGTGAAAAGAATATTCTGTGAAACGGAATGAGACAATCGGATCTCTCTTGCAGAATGTAGGCTTGTTTCTGGTGAAGTGAGGGTTCGAATCATGTGAACCACAGTTCCTTTTACCCACACACACACACACACACTACAGGAGCTTGATCCCACACCTTGTAACTTTCGCAAGCTTACCAACTTAACACGGGAAAAAAATAGCTTGTTCTACGTCACATATAGTGTATTATTGGATTACAAGTAAATTTCTGCCCATAACAAGGAAATCATTAACACGTAGACATAGTAGAATAAAGCTAGTTACTATTTGTGAAACATATAATAATCAGTGGTGACAACCTTTGAGGTGGCAGCCTTCATGGCAAAGTTAGTGAGACTCAAAAAGTTATTACATGTCCAACAAAGTGTTCTAGATACTATGGGTCGATTCCACAGTTGTTCGTTGTGGTTTGTAAGCACGCAAACAAAAGAATGTTAGCCGTGTAAATGACTTATGGCTGAATTATTTAAAGAATTTGGTGAGTAAACTATACATACAAGTGATCATTATTATCTAACTGTTGGAAAGATTTTGTGAATGTGGATACTCAGTTTTTGGAAAATAATGAAGTCTTAAAATTGTGGTTGGTTGGGAAGCTAACAATCCAATACCACTGTGAAATCGACCAACAGTCATTCCCAACCACTATCATTTTTCCTTCTCGTCTCTCCCTCCCACCAGTGAATGCTTCGAATGAAACTTTCAGTTGATGGTGCGATAGTTCCATATCAGTCAGAAGTGGCAACACTCCACCAGCCCCTCCACAACCTCCCCCCATCTCTCTCTCTCATCAGATAGAAACGACCCCATGATGAGTGAGCTCTTGTCTCCATCCCATCAGCTCGCGACTGTACAAAGTTACTCAATGGGAGGAGCAACGATTAAGAGACAGCAGTGTCTCAATAGTAGAGTACAAAGTTACACAATTGGAGGAGTAACACTAAAGAGACAGCAGTGTCTCATGAGTAGAGTACAAAGTTACACAATTGTAGGAGGCAGACCAGTCGCTGCCCAAGCGATGGATATGCTCCACGAGAGAAGGAGGCAGAGGAGGCTCAGAGCTCCTATCTGTTCAAACTGCAGCTCCGTTCTGCCACCAGTCAGTTGTCCATCCTAGACGAAACCTCGGTTTGATGGCGCTGCCAGCGTTGAGTAGTGTAGTTGGCGCTGCCTTCGATATCCCAAGGGGGGGAGGGGGGACGAAGAAACTGCTGAACAAGCGGTTATATTCTTCTCGCCCTCCACTAATGCACCACATTACTATCTAGGAAACAGAAAGAGATTACGTAACTAGAATAAAGGGAATAAATGTATATGAACAGGGTACACAGCCAAGGAAACATAAGTTGATGCGAGAGACAGGAGTATAAATCCAGCTGTTGAGTATTTTTGTCGTGGTTGATGGTGACATCAGTCTTTAGTGAGGGTCCAGGCCTGGAGTCTGTCTAGTATGTTCTGGAGAGGGTCATAATTGGGTGAGATGTTGTCCACTGTGATGCCCACTGTGGAGTCGTCCATATATTTTTAGTGGTAGAGAGTATCAACTAGGGCATCGTTTATTAATATCAGGAAGCAGAGATGCCCTAGTTTTGTCCCTTGGGTTATACCACACGAGAGGTTTTGGATGGTGCACTGCTTGCCGTCTGTTGCTGAGGAAATTGCTCAGCCAGGCTACCAGTTTGGGCTTCTTCCCCAACTTTATGGCCTTCTTGATGATGGTGGTGTGGTCGACTAAGTCAAATGATTTCATGAAGTCCACGAATGCCAGGGCGAGGGATGTTTTTCTCTTTTTTAAATTTGTCGTGGTTGGTGGGCTTGCGTGCCCCTATGACCACACAAGTCGCTGGCGGGAGCCCACCTGATGATTGCTACGCTGTGGGTCGTATATAATATGCCCAATGATTAATGTATAGATCAGTTGCAAAAATACATCATACAACAGTCAATAGTCAACAAGTCAGTAGTCGAGAAATAGATAGAAATGCAACTTTTTACCAAACACTGCTGGCACATATTCTGTTTAGGCAGCTGTCATATGCCTCAGATTCTGCTTGGTTAGGGTTGTTCCCGTTTGGTACCTAATGGAAGTTGACTCTGTATTCTTGATCCCTCCACCTTCTCGACACCACATCACCATACGTTCAACACCATATCACCATGTGACACCATAACCCAATACCATGCCACCATACTGGCACTATACATCCTTCTCAGACAAATTGCTGAAATCAGCCACCCTGGTACATTATTACCAAGTAAGCATTCTTACCCTTAGTTCCATCACTTACAAACTATCGCCACTGATATAAAATTACTTAGCTAGAATGAGGAAGTATATAAAATGAATGGCATTGATAAACCATAATTGCATGTATTAAAGATGATTAATATTGCTGGACGATGACTGCTTAGGAATTAGATGCAAAGTAGTTCCCCATATCAATATGCCATATGTCACCAGCCGAGTAATCACCTCAGAAGGAATTTTGCCTGTATGGTTGTCAGACCCATCTCGTATCTCGTAGAGAACAGACACATAGTTCTCTACCCTTTTCACTTATTAATCTAATAGTTTTCCAAGTCAAGAAACAGAGTTTAAATTAATATTTATACTTAGTTCCCAGAACAGGAGTTGGAACTTGTACATAACCTGTAATCTACCTGTACATAATAATGGAAAGAAGAGGACTGAAGATTTTAACCTTCTACCCTGGTAACTGAAATAAGAAGGTCCTAAAATTCTTGCGTGGACACGCTACCAGTAACTCCTATAACCGCTAGGAACAATTCTACAGAGTATCAGCCGTGGTAAGTCGGATTATACTAGGCCACACACACCACAACTACTACAACTCCGGCCAGGGTCTCCCATGCTGGTTGAGTTCTGGGTGAGGGGCCACCTAACAAAGAGCAGCTCAAAACATAGGTAACCCGTACAGGTCATTGGTTCCAACCTCTAGAAGGGTCACCTTGTGGCTGTCTTAAGTTGGTCTGGTTGGGTGTCTGGAATGGAGAGTGTGGGAGAAGGGAGTCTTAGCACCGGCAGGAGCAAACTTTCGAGTCACGGAGTTTCCTCCTTTTGGCCACTGCCTGAAGACGAGTTATCCCGCTCCCATCGGCCAGTGCTCGGTCCCCACACTGCTTAGTAGGAGGTTGCTTTGGGCTCCTGGTACCATTTTTATTACTTTTATTCTCTCATGGCTTCTCATGTGTTCGGTGACCAGCCACACACGACCTCAAAAGGTCACAAGGTTCAAAACAAATTTATGAAATATATTGTCGTTTAATTAAATGATGAGGGTCCTTTTGGAACCATAATTCTTTAAAGGTATATTGCAGTTTGATAAGAGATTGTGGATTTGAACCTTAAGCCTCCTTGTAAGGGGATGACTCTTTATTGTTGGAAGCCAGGAATGATAAAAGTATGTATTCATCCCTTTATAAATCGGTCCCATCATTTTTTCTATTCCCGGGATTTACTCTCCTATTCAGACTTTGACCTTCTGGACTGGTTAGCACCTCAGGGGGTGGTGGCAGTACAGACATTTAATGAAGAAAGTTGATGGAGTTCCAACCCCTACACCATCCATTTTATTAACGATCAGTCGCCTTACTGTTCCAGGTGAAAAAACAGCAGCTTGGTGGAAACTACTGTAAAAGTGAAGTCTTATCTACCCACGTCAAGGAGGTGTTTATATTGTCTGATAATTGGTTATGTCCGTTATACATGCAGACATGAAACTGCTGGACTTCCAGAAATCAGTGGTAACACTGGAGGGGTTTCTCATGGTACTGAAATTTGTGATCAACCATCAAAATGTCTGAATTGTAACGAGGCACATGCTGCCTCGTCACAGAAATGTGATGCATATAAATTCGCATTTGAAGTAGTTTCTTTAGGGTAAAAAAGAAGTTACATTCTCTGAAGTAAAGGCAAGGGTTGGACATCAATTTGTTTGCCTTGGCATTACTATTGCTGCTGTATTATCACATTCTGTGACTGTTAGCCAGGATTCACTGCCATCCAGTGGTACCCCGTCTGTCTCTCAGGGCTCTACTTCCCTGGGAGAATGCCCGAGACATTCTGAGGTTGTGCAGCCCAAGCACGGTATTACTGCCTCTGAGGAAGCACCTCCTGCATCTCGAGGTGTCTCCTCTGTGGAGAGGCTCTCTAAACATGAGAGTGCCTCCCAAGTGGTTGTCCTTCCTCCTTTCCTGGAAGGGACGCTCTCTGCACAGGGGGTATCTGAGTCCAAACTGGAGGGATATGCCTCCCCTCGAGACCCTACCACTGAAGGAGATGGTAGGGGTGAGGCCTATGGCAGCCCCTATCAACAGGCTATGTCTGCTGATGATGAGGCAGGAATGACACACCATTGGAGAAATGAGGAAAAGGAAGCAGACTGCCAGTACTTCCCTTATTCAGTGTATGAGTAAGAAGGCTGCAGTGGGCCCAGAGTTCACACTTCGACCTCACAACATCACCACAAAGACACTTTCCATGAACCCTCTAAGCGCAGGCCTTCTGGCTTCCGCCACCTCTCTATCCCAGGCCTTTTTGCTGTCTCGTGCTCAAAATGTAAACAACACTTTTGACGGCTAACACCATGTAAACTACTTACCCTACATGAATAAATGAGAATGATATTGAGTACAAACCTTTCGCTGTCTCCGGATGTACTTGTGAAGACTAAATGGACATCTGAAAGATGGATTGCCAGCTCAGAATGACAACAATTCAAAGCACAATTTTGCACTCCTGACAATTAAAGTACGTTTTTACGCTTTGATTTTGTCATAAAACGTGTCAGAATCACATTTTTCAATACAACAATATGAAATATAACGTCACTGCCGTTCTTACGTATATATATCTAGTAATTAGTGCAGAAGTGGAGTGCGGAAAATACATCCTCACACGCTATTCCTTCACTGGCAAAACAAGGCTGGTGTGACTCGTGGGAGCTCCTAAGTACATACACCCTCTGTTGCGAGCCTGATCAAGTACGTTAGAGAGTGTGCAAATTTAAAAAATGCTCTGTGGACTCATGTTGTCAACTGCGGTTACCCACACTTGTTGGTGTTGTCGACTTATGTCATCATCCGCGGTTTAAGGGTTAAACAGAGGTCTACAGCAAACTTTCTCTCAAAAACATCATTGGGATATATCACTAAGCGAAGTGCCCCTTCCTCACAATGTACCAAAATATCGTTATACAGTAGAACTGTCCAGGATTACCTACAAACTGGGAAGAATTACGACTTTTCATCAGTGAGAATCAACCAGTATGCCTATGCCTCCAGGAGACAATGGTTGGTTTGGGTCTCCCATTGGATATCAGGCATTTTATTCAAACCCTGTACCAGATCAAGGATAGAGTGAGGGTAGGGCTATCATGGTACAGTCATGGTCAATAGTCGTGCAACACCTTCCAATGAGAGGGCTTCGAAAAATGATCCGAAACCATAGCTGTTGGTGTGTGCAATATTGGTTCATAAGATTCAATCAAATGGCTCGCTTATATTCACCAGGTTGCAGGATTTTTGACCATGACTGTACAAGGAGATATTCCTTCCCAGCTGCTGAATATAACATCTCTGCTGCAAAATATGACCATTAGAGAAAATTTTGGTAAGTGGTATAAGGTCTGTTCTTTGTACAGTTGGCTCCACTCCCGCGTTTCTCCCCTAGCGTTGCCAATGTTTGACCACTCAGGAATTCGAATCCCTAAGCACAAGTTAAAAGACTCGAAACATACATACATACGGTCCCCCAGAGTGAGGGTGTGGTTGGAGGGTTGAGAGAGGGAGGTGTTGGGGGACTGAGAGAAAAGGGGGGTTTAGGTAGGAAACGGCAGGAGGGAGGGTTGGCGGTAAGAAATTAAGGTGTAGTGAGGAAGAATTTAAGCTATTAGAGAAAGATGCTAGTAATGATTGATCTTTATCAATTATTATTATCATTAGGCCTATTATTTATCTATTTTACGGCGAAATAGACAACTCAAACCATATAATCACGCCGTGAAGTATATCGATCATTGTTTTTTTTTTTTTTTTTTTTTTTTTTTTGCGAGTTAGGTAGCCAAGACCATATGACCCGCCGAGGAGAAGTTGATAGAGAAGTAAGACAGTAGATGTTTATCAATAATCTGCAGTCAACTGGACCATAGTAACATAATGCGATGTTAGATTAATTCACTTCCTTCTCACCCTACCGTTCAATCCCCATCCCCAACTTACAACCTCTCAATCTACCTTCAGACATTAAGACGCCATACAACCTGTGATGCCAGAGGTCTTCTATTCAGTGGTATAATATTCTTTCCTTAATTTAACGTGTTTCATGCTTTCACTGTGATTGCGTTATTCAAGCTGCAAATACAGGAGTTTAAAATGCCTTGAGGTGTAATGTCAGTTAGCATTGCAAGATTAATGAATGTTTCGAGTCTTTTAACTTGTGCTTAGGGATTCGAATTCCTGAGTGGTCAAACATTGGCAACGCTAGGGGAGAAACGCGGGAGTGGAGCCAACTGTACCTACCACCATTATCATTGGTTCTCCTTAGAGATCTGCAGAGTCTCCTTCATTAACTCCATAAACCAGTACTGCTACTGGGAGATCTTAATAGCTATCACCCCCTGTGGGGTGACTCAAATATTAATTCCAGTGGAGAGATGTTGGCCTCATTTGTTGAAACTGAAGATCTGATTCCTCTCAACACTGAAGAACATACTTTCATATCCAAACAGGAACCACCATTGTCCTCTCCCTGTGTTCCCCAAACATGTTTCTAGATTCCACATGGTAGAGGTCCCCCAATCTTCATGGTAATGACCACTAGCCGTTGCTGGTCACTCACTTCCCTAAGTAGTGTCTGTCATGAGTCGATACTCATACATAATATAATTAACCAGACGATGTTGATTTATCACTGGGATAATTGGTTTGTTTAGTCAGCTGTACTGTATCGGCGTGAATGCAGTACAAATTTTGAAAATTACCCCAGAGCCATCTGTGAGGAAGAATTCTAAAGCACACCGAGCGTCCCTCTCAACTGTTGACTTGTCCGTACGTCTCGTTGTATAGGCTAATAAATCAAGGAATAAATTATACCGAAGACAGATTGATTGTGTGTCTTCCAATACGATATCATGAAGTGGAAGAATTGTAGGAATATATATATATGTCGTTAATTAGAATTACATGTATGACTGACGTGTATAATAATTATATAGGATGTTAAGGTAGACTTTAGGTAGGGCATTCGGACTAGTGTGTGTGTGTGTGTGGTGGTAGCGTGGAGGGATACGTAACGCCACCCAGCAACAGAAACACAGCCGTACAGCCACAGTTAGTTCGGCTTTACACCTATGCAAGTGGTCACGCGTTGTTCCTCGTAATTTCCTTTATTTCTCGTGACGAAGAGATAGTCTGAAGTCGAATAAGCTCGGCCAAGTACAGTCGACCCTCGGACAAATGCGTGTTCGAGACCGTCAGTTATTGCAAAAAGTCCGTTCTTCCAAAACATAGCTGAAAAACGTACTCAGAAGCAATAAATTTATAAAAGAATATAAACCAAAGTATCATTACCGTAAACTAAGTATGTAGAGTATTTACAGGACTATGTACAGGTGGACTCGGAGTGGTTACTAAGAGTCAGAGTCCAGACCAACCATGGGGGATGGACCTGGCTGGGGGCCTGGCTGGTTACTCGGACCTATCTGAGGGTCTGGCTGGTTACTCGGACCTGGCTGGGGGTCTGGCTGGTTACTCGGACCTGGCTGGGGATTGCGTGCTGAAGTGAAGAATGAATCCAACTTGAGCTGTCTGCCTCCCATATGTTGTTCCTTTATTATTGATTTCCTGAGCATACGAAGGGTGGTGTACTAACTTAAGGTTTCCTCAAGCTGGCTATACTCTGTATAGTCTAGCAAGGCATCAACATAGGAACAGAGGGTTGACATCTTTAGTTTCTTTTGCTGAACTTCGTCTTCGTCCTCGCTACTCACATTATCATCTTGGGTGACTTGTGCAGCAATTTGTTGAGTACTCAGGACCTCATACCCAGGGTCAGACTCGTTATCATCCAGCCAGTCCTGCACGTCGGCAGCCGAATGCAGCAATCATTGAAAATCAAGAGCTTCAAAGCCATCAAATCCTACAAAATCTGCATCTAATTCCTCGTGTTACATATCAAACCTTGGTTTGGCACTTACGACTGTCTTAGTCACTAAGGATATTATGGTTAAAGTTTAAAATTCTAAAAGTTACTATTAGGGTGCCAAATCAAGCTTTAGATACATAAACAAATTCCAAAGTCAATATGACTTCAGCGGGAAACGCACATCAGTGTGACCAGCTTGGTATTATAGTCTGTCCAGCCTAAGGTGGCGGAGAAGCCCTGCCTCTCTGGGACATTCCTGGATGTATCTGATTGGCAGATGATGGAAGGGGATGTTTCGAGTCCTTTTGGTCACACAATGTGTCACACACACACACATACGTCTCATAGCGGTGCGTTAATCTCAGTGACCTGACCTTCCTTCTTCCCTTCATTCTCTCTCTCTCTCTCTCTCTCTCTCTCTCTCTCTCTCTCTCTCTCTCGTGCTGCAAATAAGACTAGACCTAACAGGTCGGGTGTTGTGTCGAAGAACCCTGTTAGCGATTTGGACACGTTAATGTTAACAAATGTACTTGCATCCCTTTCCTATGGCGCTATCCACTCCATTTTTAAGTGTTTTGGAGTAGTTCTTCGAATCCGAATCACATATGACAGTGATTGTAGGTCTAATCGGTGCTATATTACTTTCAATACTAATGCTGCTGCCAAAGCAGCATTTGAGGCAAAAGATTCTCTGACGGCGGGGGATACTCATTGTAAAGTTCAGATGATGCGGTCCACCAATGTAGTTGACAGTAACAATGACTACTGCCCTAACATATTTGATGACTCTGTAGAGCATGTCCCAAAGGAACGTCGGGTTCCTACAGCCTTTTGGTTTGTGGCTTACTACAGGGAGGGACATGATAACCTTATCCATGCTTCCCGGTATCTGGAGAAAGAATCTTGAATATTACCAATGGGCCACATAAAGAAATATGGTAAGGGCGTTTTAATCAGAGCCAAAGATCTTACACAGGCCATGATGCTCCTAAATCTCCCCTGTCCTTCTGATAGCATGTTTGAATCTATTAAACCACATCGAACATTTAATTATAGCAAGGGGCGTATATATAATGACGACCTTTATGAATTCTCTGAAGAGGACATTCTCGCTATGTGCCCAGACAGTGTCCAACGAGTAACAAAGATGAAAGGCAGTAAAAATATGATCATCCTCACTTTCTATGGCTCGCATATCCCAGATCGCATTAACATTAACCCCAGCTCTTTTGAGGTGAAGCCTTTTGATGAGCGTCCCCTACAGTGTTTCTGTTGTTATGAGTTTGGTCATGGGAGGAGGAACTGCAACAACCGTTCCCGGTGTGGTAATTGTTCTGCTCTTGACTCACATCTTATTTCTGAGTGTCGGTCAGAGAGTTACTGCTTTTACTGCAGAGATACTCACCCCTTAGAGCAGAATATTCACCTGCTGCCCTCCTCAAGCTCAGCCAGTGTTCACCATTGGAGGGACTGTCATTCCCATGTGTTCCCAGTACTGCTACCTGGGCGAGCCAGTCAATATTTGGCCGATTATCCCTGCCAGACCTCAAGACCATCCCATTGTCCAGGACTTATTGGGTCGTCTCCATCGCCGACTTACATCACTTCAATGGCTATCTAACAACTCCTCGGGCATCTCCATCCCAGTAGCCAGGACCATCTATATTGCTTTTATCCGTTCAGTTGTTGATTATCTCTCCCCTGCTTTGATTCAACTTCCTAGGGCTACTCTGGAAACTTTAGAAAAATTCGGAATAGAGCAATGAGAATAATTCTCGGCTGTCCAATGTCGACCAGGATAGTGAACATGCAGCGTGAGTTGCGTCTTCCCACATTAATCGAGAGAATTTATTGTAATGTTACTGGCTTCACTGTCAAGTGCCTCCATTTTCCACATCTTTTACCCCATTACTCTCAGTTAGTCAGGACTTCTCTTAGACCAAACTCCCCTGTCCCTCCCATACTGCCTGCTGGACGTACTCTTATAAGGTCTCTTTCCTCAATGCTCCCGTAGTCTTAATATAGATATAATGGTTGCAGACGTCCCCCCAGGGCCCCCTCCGTGGATGTTACCAACACCTGATGTGAGCTTCACACCTATTTCCAAGTCGGAACTGCCTTCTCTACAGCGGCAGTTGGCTCTGAAACACATTGAAACAGTGACGTCCTCCATCACAGATCCATACTGCCTCTACACTGATGGCTCATTGCAGGTGGATGGTACAGCAGGTTGTGCCGTTTTCTCGCCTGACCTGGAGTCACCTCCAGGGGGCTAGGTTGACCGTCGTCTCTGTAACCACTCTAGCTCAACATTGTGTGAACTGTATGCCATTCTGGATGCTGTTAGTGTTGTTTGTCAACGTGGAGTGAATGCTGCCATTTTTTGTGACTCCAAACCTGCCCTTCATTCCCTCTCCATTGATCAGCCCACACACTCTACTGTTATTCAACAGATTTTATCGTTTTTGGCGTTATTGCGTCATCGTAACTTGACTGTCAAATTTTTATGGGTGCCATCCCATGTAGGTTTACGTTACAATGGTACAGTTGACAGACTCGCAAAGGAAGCCTGCCATCTGCCTCCTCGTGGTGTTGGACGTCCTCTCTCACTGACATGTTATCTTTCTAGAGTTCGCTCCGCCGCTCTCCTCCCTGTACGACGCAGGGATGCAGAGATGCCCTTCAGCATCTCCATCACCCATTATGAGACTGTCTGCCATCACAAATATTCCTACCGTCGTCGAGGTCTCATGGTTCGGAGGCACAATATAGTCTCTGCACGTTTGAGGCTTGGCTACCGGCCACCGTGGCAGGTTGCTGGGATGCAGGGTGAGCCTCCCTTCACTGTGTGTCGCTTGTGTCGAGTGCCTCGTGCTAAGACTATAGAGCACTATTGCCTGGCCTGCCCCACTGTCCGACACTTGCTGCCCCGGGGCCTGCCACTTGATGTGGTTTGTCGACACCTGCTGAACCATCAGGTTCTGGAGGAACTTCTGGTACGCCACCCTCGTTTTGGTGGATTTAAGTAGATCATAATGTAAATATTTGTCTGTATGCTTGTGCTTCATTCTGTTATGTTTTCGTGATGTGTGTGTGTGTGTGCATTTGTGTGTGGTTGTAGTAATTGAATTCTCATGAGTCCTGCCTACCCTTGTGAATTATTGTTTGCCTGTTGACTGACGCTACGGCGCACTGAATTAAAAAAGAAAAAAAAGGTCAACTCCTTGGAGAAGCCGGTAAACAAGAGACTGTAGAAACAGGCAGTCAGGCAGTTATACACAAGGGTAGGCGGGACTCATGAAAATCCAATGACTACAAACCCACACACACATATCACGAAAACATAACAAAATGAAGCACAAGCATTCAGACAAACATTTACACTATGACTTACTTAAATCCACCAAAGCGAGTGTGGCGTACCAGAAGTTCATCCAAAACCTAATGGTTCTGCAGGTGTCGACAAACCACATCAAGTGGCAGGCCCCTGGGCAGCAAGTGTCGGACAGTGGGGCAGGCCAGGCAATAATGCTCTATAGTGTTAGCACGAGGCGCTCGACACAAGCGACACTCAGAGTAAGAAGTGGATGGGTGGAGCCTGTGGACTGACGTGGTATATACGTCACACTATGATTGTTCGTATCCCAGTGTTAAATTTAATAAAAATGACGCATTTCTCGGGGACAAGTGCCTTAATTATTCACTTTTGGTAATCCATCATAGTGCCATAAATTAACGGAAGGTGTGAAATAACCCGTGGCAAAATATCATACTGATCCAACCTTTAGTTACAGAGTTATTCCCGAAAAACAGTGCGACACGGGCCCTGAAAGCATTAGTAGTCTATTCATTATTGCAGATGTTGGGCTCGAAACCTCGAAGGGACGGGTTACTGTATGGACTTCGTTTCCTAGCGGTCGTAGAGTTCGTTTCAAGAATGTGTTCCGCGAGTGAAATTAATTCGGTGAATTTATTTCCTATTTCATTAGTGCACAGTTTTCATACTGAAAAATTGAAGCAGACGATTGTGGTCTCGTCTCACCGAGTCCTATTCGATGCTCACTGCACCCCCCTCACTCTGACCCCAGGTGGGGAATCCCCCTCTTATCCCTGGTGAGGTGAGGGAACATCCTCCCTCCAATCTCACCCTCCTTTCCACATAAGTCCACCTCAAAACTGTGGACAGTCATAATACACAATAGTAAAGTTACTAGTTTACTTAGATGTAACAAATAAATTTATGCACATAGATCATGTTTCATTGTTTACCATGCGAAATGGAGCTTACTACAAAAAACATCTTATCTTGACGCATCTGTATCGAGGTTACTCCACTTCAGTCACATGGACTGTTCCAAGTAAATAAAGACAGCGGTGCCACATCTATAAAAACCCTCGCACGTCTGTACCACGCGGGACTGCTGGGGACTGTACGTCGTGCACAGCTGAAGCACCCTTCACCGTTTTGGCAGCCGGAGGCAAACAGTCCACACCATCGGAATCCTCAGAGGAGTCGGACGAGGCGTCAACGGGTCGCTTGGTAGAGGTTGAGGAGGTGAAAGGCTGCAACCTGAACTGCGGAGTGACCGAGGAAAGGGGGGGAGAGTTGCGAAAAGGCAGCTCAGGCCAGTGATCCTCGATAGGAGACTCCTCCTCCTCCGACATGGCCAAGTTGGCCTCCAGGCAGGAAGACACATCCGAATCCGTGCTCGCCATCACGCCAGGCAAAGCCTAGATGGGAAGCGAACTACTGAACACAAACAGAACCACAACAAAACAAACAAACCACAAACAACGATACCACAAACAGCAAAACCACAAACAAACGAAATAGCAGATAAACAACACCTATAACGCCACAGAAACAAGAACGCAGAAACAAGAACACAAACAACAATGCAGCACGGTACCACTGCTGCGTACAGAAAACAGACTAGGGACGTGTGTACTGGACGAGGGTACACAGTGAACTGGCGGGTGGTGGCAGAGAGAGCATCTCGTTGAATGCCTTTATGACGTCAGTTAAATGTCGTGAAGTGAAATCAAATACCCTGCACTGTCTTCGACTATGGAACAAAACAAGTGACACGTCTAATCTTGTCGAATTTCGTTCGAAATGCGGAGACAAATTACATATAGCCAAAATTAAAAATCATTATCCTCCAACACTTTCCTTCTATCGTAGTAAATATCTTTGTAATAAAGAACAACACCTATGTGATATTTGCAGCACCTCATAATAATAATCGAGGGGATTGAATTGACATAAGGTCTATGATTATATTTAGATATGATACTGATCTATATAAACGATGGAAGGAAATTGTTGCTGGATATTTGATTGTGGCTGTACAATTGCCAGTACTTATAACAGGTACAGGAGAAGGGGACTGACAACGCTCCCTGTATCAGTTATAAGTGCTGGCAACTGTACCTGGCAACACTTACCACTTTCCGACTAATAGCCTTTCATGGTCACTGACGCCTCTCCTACCCTTCCCCTCTTGCCTTTCATCCCTATACCAGCCCCTCCATAACTTGTCGGGGAGAAGCAACCCCAAAATGTGTGTGCTAGTGCTTCTACCCCATCAGATCATCATGACTGTATTTCTTACATAAATTATGGTCTTTAGCACAAACACCTCAACTATACATCCTCTTCCTTTCCTGAAATCACACTGCTCCTCTCCTATACAATTCTAAGCAGAAAACCGCCTATATAGTAGGTATGAATGTTTTAAATATTAGTTTACAGTTTACAGAAAATTTTCACTAATGACATTTGCCGACCAGTAGAGTGGGGAGGTGGGGCGCTACTTTTCTGTCTTTCATTACTACATGTAATTTTTTAATATTTACACAGTGTTCTCTTACTGAAGTCAAGTATTCTGTCAATAATAGTCAAGAAATTATAGTTCCAGAAAAGTACCGTATGTCGTTTTAAAACTGTTAGGTTGGCTTAATGTGCAAAATAATCTTGCATACGGCCCTGTGTAACACAAAATTTATAGACAAAATTCTCTTGACTTATCCATTTGTGACTGACCACAGAAACCCAACTCCGGACAACTCTTTGGGGTTCGAATGGCGAGCTGCCTCTCCTGATGACCTCAACCACCTTGCACTTACACTTAACCCTTATATGGAACCTGACCCCTATAATGAGGTATGTCATTAAACTTCAAGCATTTCATAGATTATTATCATATTATGTCAGTTCATTCACATCATTAAACATTTCATCGATTATTATATACTTATAAATATAATGCAACCCATTTTACATCGATTTAGGATTAGCATTGCAGTTGGTAAAGTAGCAGTTCTAATAAGAGAAGTGCACTCACTCCACTCTATGGGAATTTAACAAACCTCAGAAAATATAATATTTCATGTTGATCTTCAGGAAAAAATCTTTTCAAGAGGGTTCCATGACATATTCTCCTGCCCATCTACCAAAACGCGAGAACATGAAAAGCAATTTGACACTAACAAATAAATCTCTGCTTCAAAGAAATTAAACTTTTAGGGTTTATCCTGGTGTTTGATTGGTTAGCAAGGTAAAACTGACCAAACTGTCATCCAATCAAACTGCTCACACCTTTTCTACTCCTTCCTCATTGCACCTATTAACAAATCATTGATCTTAACTTCATGTTGGTAAAATTGGTCATTCAATGAAAACTATGATACTTTCCATAATTCCAAGACTTAGATAATCGTTGTGTAACAGAAAATCCCTGTGTACACATGGTAATGGTTAGGAAATCAAAACTGGACATTGATTACCTCACAGAGTCAGTCAGCTGCAGGAAGAAACATTGGTGATTATTACACCTCTGTCTTTACGATTTTGGTGTTAAGAGGATAAACCTTTGACGCCATATTTGAGGGCTGCTAAATAATCCGTGCTATGTGAGATGCAAGGAACAAACAAGTCTTCCCTCACTTCCAACCCGCTGCACAAGCTTAGGATACACCTGTCCCCCTGAACACTACCCGGCATATCACAGAGAACCTACCGTTATCTTCCAACAGCAGGGACTGTTTCTCCAATCCCAGCTTCCTCTTGACCTCATATTTCCCTCCTCTTACGGCCAGGAGGTGCCCATCCATGAACAGCCATGGCTGATTGTGCTGGACCAGGTTCCAAGGAGTGTTGGAGAGCAACTGAACAGATTTCGAACATGTGAATTTTCCAAACCATTCTCAGTGTTGAGAAAGGTTTAGAAGACTCACTTTTTCGAATTCTGTTCAGTTGCTCTCCAACACTCCTTAGACCCTGGTCCAGCACTATCAGCCATGGCTGTACATCTCCTCCACTTTCACGTTCATCACTTCAGCGTTGTAAATGTGTGTACTATCGCCGAAAATTATAGCTGGTACAGTCAGCGTTGTCAAACCTCTGAATCCCGTGTAGCTCGACTAAGTTCTTCCGAATCATTCATTGGTGAGAAAATGAGTCTGACGCGAGTGTGGAGTGTAGGGGTACTGGGGGAGTGACTGAATGAATACGGCAATAGTGTATTGCACATGTAGCAACAGCATATTCCTCAATATCTTAGGCTCCTTAATATCACCTTTATACAGGCAGGATATATTAGTGAGGAATTTTGTATTACAATCTTATGCGGATATCCACAAGAAAGAAGGGAACACTGAAGTCCCATAATGAATGACACAACTATCTGTATGTTCATGTTAACATATTCAGGAATGTCCATTATAGGTCAGTGCTGGACGTCTTAAAAATGTTGGCAGAAGGAAGTGTTGGTATGTTATACATATTGTAGATTTAACAGGGTAATATCATGAGAAAAAAATATAATATTAGCGAGCAAGTGGCTAAAGTGCTTCAGGAGCGTCTGACTGTATACTAAATATCCCATAAAGAATAACCAGGTTCTGCATAATATAAACAAACCAATAATAATACCATAGGACTGATGGTGATGTGGTATGTTCTAGATGCATTATCAAAATCAAGATAATTTGCAGTAACCATCATTAGCATTTTGATGTAGAACATGAAATATTTTAATGCCACGATACACTGCTGACCTCTGACCTATACTGAGCATTCATGGAGACGACACCTGTTTTAGACTAGCTACTGCCTCATGAACCGACATAACTGGTAGGCCTACCGTATGAGTGCATAGTATACTAAAAACAATCAGTAACAAAGAACTTTTCTTGCCACAACACTGTTTTGGCATAAGGGGGAGTGGGTGCCAGATGCACGAAAACATTTGGCACCTTACCGATTTTTTTTTTTTTTTTTTTTTTAAGCATGGACTTGATGGTGGCAACACTGTATAAGCCTGTTATAACTGTATCTGCTTTCTATTTTTTTTTATACAATATTTTAGATAAAAAAATAGCAACATCTGGCAACTCCGTACACACGAATATCTCTCTTGTATATTGAAAAAAAAAAAAAAAAAAATTATTTATTGTTTTGGGGTGATAAATTAACTTTCTGGATGTTTCTGGCATCTTTTTGAGGCGGCCATGAATACCTACCATCCCACCGGGGCCCACCCCACACGAGTCCTCAGTGCACTCTGACAGTCAAAGGAGGGTACACGCTGCTGCGGTCTGACACCTAATTTCGCTATTTATTTGACTTTCCATTGAATTTTTACTGCTGCATCATGGGAGGAGTAAAGAAGCACAAGATGGTGCAGAGAAAGAAAGCAGAGATGGCCCGTGAATGTTTGAATAGAAAGAAGAAAGAGAGAATTAGGAGGGAACATGCTGCCACGGCTGACGTGAGTGACGCCACCATGCCAAGCACCTCCTACGCCAGTACTGACGCCACACCGAGCACCTCCCATGCACACGTTGCAGAGGAATGTGAAAACACGTGGGAAGGCCAAGAAGAGGGAAGAGGACTATGCTGCTGGTTTAAAGGTCCGCGCATTCGTCCTTGAGTACGCGCGTAAACATTAAATCCTCTCTCCTGAAAAGTTTGCTTTTTTTTACCTTATCAATTCATATCTCAGTTATTATTCAACCGATTTGATTTGTGTTTGTTTTGTTTTGAAGAGCTTTGAATGTTTTGTATTTTGCTAAGAGTAAATAAAAGGAATTTGTATTTGATGATTTTCTATTAATTTCCCTTCCCACAATTTTACCGTTTTGCACACTATCTCATGATAAATATTCATTATAAATTTACAAATAAAAGTAAATGAAAACTACTCATAGGAACTTGTTACCAGTCGTCTTATCTTTCATATAAAACCAAGAATAAAGGATTTGGTAAGGCTGGTTCTATGAAACCCTAATTTTAATAATATCATTTTTGGTAAGTAGTTATCTTCACTACAATAAAAAATATGCACTGGAATGAAAAAATCCCTGTGAATTATACATTACAACATAGGTGAAGTTTATAAAAGAAAACCTGGGAAGATTAGAATAATATAATATCACCACCACCTATGACAAGTCACTTCTCCCCCCTTAATTAAGTTAATTAACACTGTCATGTTTCTATGCAACATATTTGTACCATTGACGGATAATTTACTATATTAGTGCATTTGTCGCGGCTTCTAGCCGCTTAAATTGTATTTATTGGTTGTGAAACCAGCACAGCTGATTTGCTATAGAATAGGCCCCTTCACAAGCCCAGGCCCTGTATAGGCATAATCTGGGTTGGAAGGGTCAATTCCGTGACGTTCATCAGAAGTAAATAAAATTCAAATCTGGCGCTGTACTGATAGTGGAGCCACCTGGTGGTGGTGAGGTGAGGTATCAAGCCCCTCCTCCGCTGAATACCGCTCGCCCACTCCAATGAGAAAGAAGTGAGTGCCTGCCGCATCGGGAGGTGGGTGGGACAGTAGAAGCTGTGCTGGTTTCACAACCAATAAATACAATTTAAGCGGCTAGAAGCCGCGACAAATGCACTATTATTGGTATAGTGAAACCAGCACAGCTGATTTGCTATGCATGCGATGCGGTAGGTGGGAGGTGAGGTGGAGGCAATCACGTGCTAGTTAAGAGTGGTTGAGAGCGGAGGGCAGGAAAGATAACCGAGCCCGGTGAGGCAGCAGCTAACGCCCCTCCCGACACTGGCTAGGTGAATAGCCGTGGTGGGGGAGAAGTAGCTTATACCATATAACCGTAGACCATTCTGTTATAGACCAGAATTGTTACACATAAAGTCTTTATAGGCAGACTCGAGGGTTCGGGCCTAGGAGAGGAGGGGGGAGGTGCCCATGGCAACCCCCCCCCCTTCCCCCCCCCCCTTATTCAAGTCTTCTGAGTTAGGGCTATGGCCCTCGCTCAGGTAATGTGATCCCGAGGGGATGAAGGAGGACACTAGGATCCAGACATCCTGTGTAATAATATCTCCTGTCACTCATCGTAGTAAAGTAATTGTTTGGAAAATGAATACACAAGAATTCCGTAACAATGTAATTTATTTTAGTCTCTCTCACCATATGTACACGTAAAGAATGGGGATGAGTATGAAGCTGTACAAGATGTGGATGAGGTATGGGATGATGTGACGGGACTTAAATCACCCGACCTTTTCTCTTCGGGCGGCCCCTCCCCCCCATGTGTCTCCCGCGGGGACCCTGGGGAATAGAAGGTGGAGTACCCATAGCCACACAGGGGGTAGGGGAGAGCGAGTGGAACAGGTACCTCGTCCTGAAGGAGGAAGTGGACACCCAGCCCCCCAAATCCCTGACCCTCTCCACCGAGTGAGTCCTGAGGAAGGCGAGGGAGGCGGCCACGCCCCTAACGCTGTGAGCCCTCGGGGCGTGTCCGGGATCCCCGTTCTCTATCACTCGGCAGAGAAGGCGAGCGATTGACCTAGGGAAGAGAGGGTTACCGGACCTAGAGTTGTAGAAGAGGTGGTCCGGAGAAGCCCCTCTCGTCGCCTCCACGTATGCAACAAAGGCGTGGACTGGGCAGAGGGGGTGGAAATTTTCTATCCCTCAGGAACGAGGGTACTGCGAGAGGGCCAATTCTGTCGTCAGCCTGCTCGTTCTTAGCTAGAAAAGCAGGAGAGGGGGAAATGGTTAAGGAAGTAAGGTTAGGGGTTACTGAAGAAAAGGCTGTGTGACGGGTCAGGGCTGCCAACTGAGAAGCCCTGTAACCTGTAGCTAAGGCGAGCAGGAAGAGAGCTTTCTGGAGGAGGTGACAAACCTCCAGAGGGACCCCCTCGAAGGTCAGGTAGGAAAGGACACGATGAAGGGACCAGGAGGGTGTCTGGGCCCGGTGAGGTGCGGTCCCCGCCCGAATCCCCATCCTCAGGAGAGAGAGAGGCCTCTCCGAAACCTTAATGTTAAAACCCAGGAGGAGGGGATCAGACAGGGCTGCGTGATGCGCAAGCACCGTCGCCGGGGCCCTGTTGGTGGAATCGGCGAGCCACGTGAGGAATTCCAGGACTGTGTCCTCCGAGATGACCCTGGAGGGGTGTCTTCGCAAGAAGTCCTGGAATCTTTTCCAGCACGATTCGTATTGTCGCACCGAAGACTGACGATGAGCCCTCAACATCTTGTCCACTGTCTCCTTAGTGAACCTTTTGCTGAGGACTCCCCGTAGAAACTCCAAGCGTGTAGTTTCAGTGACGCTTGGAGTGGTGCAGACAGGGTGCTGGAGAGGCACGCCGATCCCAACTGAAGGGGATGAGGGCACCACCGGGACAACTCTCCGAACCACGGCTGTGCTGGCCAGAGGGGGGCTATGAGGAGAACCCTCCCCCTGAACGTGCGCAGCTTGAGGATCGCCTTCAGGAGGACTGAAGTGGCTGGGGGTGGGAAGAGGTAGAGATGACCCCACCTGTTCCAGTCCTCTGTGAAGGCATCCGGGCCTCCCGCCTCTGTTCTGGATGAGAATGTCAGGAACAGAGGGAGTAGGGCCGTGGATGGGGAGGCGAATAGGTCCACCTCCGGTGTCCCGTAGCGAAGGCAGAGAGACTCGAACACAAGGGGACGCAGTTGCCACTCGACTGACGTCCCCCTGAACCTGGATAGGGCGTCCGCCCAATCGTTCTCCCGCCCTGGCACGTAGCGGGCCGAGAGGTGAATGTCCCTCTTGGCCGCTATTGCGAAAATCTGTTCTGACGGGGACAGGAGAATTTCCGACCGTGCGGTGCCCTGTTTCTGTAGGCACTGCACGGCCGCAACGTTGTCCATATCGAAGCGGACGCCTATCCTGGCAAACTGAGGGTGTCTGTTGAGCCATTCCTTCGCTACCATCAACTCTCGGGCGTTGATGTGCAGTAGCCTTTCCCCTTCCTTCCATCCCCCGCACCGTTGATGTCCCAGGCAAGACTGGTATCCCCAGCCTACGTCCGATGCGTCTGTCGCCACCGTGATCCCCGGGGGAGGGAACACCCAGGGGACCCGCTGACGCAGGGCACCGGGACGTAGCCAGGGGCGAAGGAGGCGGTGGAGCGAGGGGGACACTTGCCTGGGAAGGTCCCTGTGTGCGGGGGACAGGTGGAGGTTTACCTCCCGCGTCAGCCTCCTGTGTTTCAATCGTCCCAGGGGCATTGCAGGGGCTGCGAAATTTAGGGACCCGAGCAATGATTCCCACTGGCGGCGAGAGAAAGTACGGGAAAAATGCGCCTGGCGGACGTGGCGGAGGGTCCGGCGGGCGTTGTCTGGAGCGAGAGAGAGGGTGGCCGAAAGAGAGTCCCACTCTATTCCTAGCCAACACAGCTTGCGAGTGGGGGTGAGAGAGGACTTGGGGATGTTCAACAGGAACCCCATTTCCTCTAGCACTCCCCTCGCTACCCGGACGTTGTTTGCTACCTGCTCCTTGGAAGGGGCGTGAAGCAACCAATCATCCAGGTACATGAGGGTGGGAACACCCGCCTCTGCCAGACGGGATGCCACCACCCTCACGAGTTTTGTGAAGACTCGAGGAGCTAGAGAAAGACCGAAAGGGAGCCTGGTAAACTGGAACGTCTCGGTCCCCACCTGGAAGGCCAGAAAGCGGCGAAACCTGGGGTGGATCGGGACGTGCCAGTACGCATCCTTGAGATCCAGGGATGCTAACCAGTCTCCCTTCCTCAGAACTGTGCGGACCTGAGCAACCGAAACCATCCTGAAATGTAACGTTTTCACGAATTTGTTTAGCTTGCTCAGGTCCATCACCAATCTCGTTTTTCCCTGGTCCTTTTTGGGGACCGTGAATAAACGAGAAAGAAAGACCCTTCCCGTCGCCCGCTCCACTACCCCTTTTTCCCGCATTTCTAACACATGCGGGACGACCGAAAGTGACACTTTGGTTGAGGCAGGAGGTAGACGTAGTGGCTGTAACGGGAGAAGACAGGTGTCAGTGAGAGTACCGTTAATCCTAATCCCCCGGGGCCCGAGGGACCCGGGGGTGGTTGGGGGGTAAATGACAGGAGAGGCAGAGATTTTGACCGCAAGGGAAAATCTGATTTTGACCTAACGGTAGCCCAAGGACGGGATTAGGCATAATTCATATGTCAGAAAGGAAAGATGACAGTTACTCACCGGAACAGTAATCCAGGGCCATGACAGGCCCTGGTGAATTATCCTTGCTGCCCAGCCATGGGTGGGCCAGGCTGCTGACCACCCTGTGAGGCAGCCCAGAGTGGGACCCTCAAGTGGCGCGGTCCTTCTGGGAGGGGTGGTTGAAGGAGGACTTGGGCTTCGAGTAGGACTTGGAGCCCTGTCCCCTTCCTCGAAACGGCTGCTGGCCCCTCTGGGAGGGCCTGTTGTGTGCTCTCGGGGGAGTGGGATAGGAGGGCCTCGGTAGCCTGGAGGGCTGGGAGGGCCTCGGTAGCCTGGAGGGCTGGGAGGGCCTCCGGGGCTGGTAGGCTGGTCTGGCTGGCTGTGGGGCACGTGGCCTACGGACAAACAGAATGATTAGGAACCAAAGTAGACCCGAAAAACCTTTCATTTCACCCCCGTGACAACTCGGGTAAGACGAACGAGGTACTTACTTGGAGGTGGAGGGTTTTGGTAAATTGATTACCGCTGGGAGGGAGGCGAAGATCGTGTCTGTCGCCGGTTGGTCAAAGAGGGCGGGGGACAAGGGGGCAGCTCGCACCACTCCCCTCTGTGCCATCTCCGGCGCAGATTTAGCCGGCGCCTGGCGGGCTGCCAGTCTCGCCTCGGCGAACGCCTTCGCCTCCTCCCGCATGAAGTGGGTCGCCATCGCCGCCACACCCTCCATCACGGTGGCCATGGAAGAGAGGGTGTCACTGTAAGGGGTAAACAAGGAAAAAACCGAGCGAACCCGGGGATAAGTACCCGGGAGTAACAGAGAGACCCTCTACCCAGTATCCCTAAAAAACATGACACACGAGTAAGGTACTCACGCTAGCTGTACACCCGACATCTTGTGGTAGGAGTTGGTTAGGGCGTTGAGGCAGTCCCTAATCAACAAGGCGGCTGCCCCCGTGGAGATGGTGTGGGCCAACTCTAGACGGGTAGCAGACTCCGCCTGTCGCAACTTGCCATCGGGCTCCTTCAGCTGATAGGGGACCGGGGGCTCCTTCTCCGTCTTCCACAGGCACTCCCTCAAGCCCGGGGGGGCCCGGGAATGAGGGAGGATGACGGGGAAAGACGGAGGAGGGGGCTTCCTGGGCGCGTTGTTTCTCTGGTGGTCCAGGGACTTAAGGAGAAGGGCTGGAATGTCCAGGTCCCCTTCGCCCTTATCCCCCGGGAAGTACGCGTCCGGGGAAAGGAGGAGAGCCGTGTTACCGTGGGAGCGGTCAATCCTCCAAGCCCCGGACAAGTGTAGCTGGCTGTACTCCACCAGAAAACCCATCGCGTCCAGGGTCGCCGCAGAGGACACCCTAGATGAAGTGGGTACGGGCGCTGAGATAGGACGGACCTTGTAGAAGGGAATAGCCTCGCCCTTCTCATCCGCCCCCCACTTCACCACGACGTCATCCCTCCGGATCCATACGTCTGGTTGAGCCGTGTCCGGAGACCAAGCCACCAGTCTGCCCTCCTCCGAAGAGTGGGTCCAGGTAGGAGGGAGAAGAGACCAAGAGTAGGGAAGGTATCCGTCTCCTGAAGGAGGGAGTGACGGAGACGGAGGTGCGGAGGTAACCAACCCCTCAGCTACGTCCCCCGACGGAGACTCGAGCCCCGGGGAAACGGGAGGCACGAAAAGGACTCCCACATCCCCGGGAGGACTCGCGCCCTCGACGGGAGCAGCAGCGGGAGGCGGGGGAACAGGAGCGGGTTCCGTAGCGACAGCCGGAGGCTGCGCGACGGAAGCCCCAGGAAAAGCGTGAGGAATAAGGGCGTGGAAGATCTTAACTATCTTCCTCGACGAGGGGCTGTCCCCCCCCTGCTTACCCTTGCGGGATTTGCGGGCGGGCGAAGGAGAGCTCCCCGACGACGAAGAAGAGGAAGAGGACGACGAAGAAGAGGAGGAAGGAGAACGGCGACGAGCACGGGACTTCCTGGAGTGGCGGGACCTCTTAGCTGAACGCTTGCGTCCTCTAGAGAGGCCTGAGGAGCCAGCTCTAGCAGGAGGCGAAGCTGGGGGTTCCCTGCTGGGCCCTTGTACCGGTGAGGCAGTCGGGAGAACCAGCGCGACAGACTCGCTCGTTTCCCGGGGGGATAAGCCCCGAGAAGGAGTCGTAGTACCGCCTAGGGAAGGAGGCTCAATCTCTCGGGCCTCAGGAGGTTCTAGCCCCTGAGACTCCGAGAGACAGGAAGAAGGGTAACGGGTCCTGAATAAACCCAGGTCCGCTCCCAAAATCGGGTCCACCCACGCCAAAGAAGAACCGTCTCGTTTGTGGGCCATTCTCCTAGCCCTCGTCCACGCCATACGAAGAGAAGCAAGGGCAGGGAGCTTGGAGCGGGCAGAAGGGGAGGTAACCCGACACAACTCAGCCCAAGGGCGGCACACACCACACGCCAAAGGGTCGTAACCCAAGGGAGTGAATCTGGGTGCGTGAGGTGAACAGTGCAGGAGTCCGTCAGGCGAGACCCGCACGGTACATCCTGAGGCAGCACAAAGGGCACGAGTAGGCTGAGGGAGAAAAGAATACACAAACATGGGTTAACACGTGCAAACACTGGAACACAGAAGACACGAAACCCATCCTCCCCGAAGGAAAGAAGCGCGGGACACGCCCGCTGTACCTGGGGACCAGGACACGATCCCCTACACTCGCGCAGCCGCCCAGGGAAAAACCCCGTAAAACCAAAACAGTCCGCCACATGGAGCGGGTAAATAAGGGCCCCCCGGACAGAATGAACCAGAAGGAGGGGTAGGAGGGGACCCGATAGCCTGAGAAGAAACACTCCAGGCTGAAAATAATGGAAAAACCCCCAAAAATAAAATAAAAAAACCCCGCCCGGGAGAGGAAGAGAGAACCAGGGTACAATTCTCACTCCCCCTTACCGAGAGGGGACACATAATAATCGGGGAAGGCAAGAGGAAGGGCTGCAAAGACCACATGTGCTCACCACGTGGGGCGGAGAAGTCCCACGTGGCGCCCACTAACCTCGCTAAAAACCCCCAGAAACCCCGATAAAATACACACGAAGCATGTACTACCGGCAGGAGGAACAGTGAAAGGGGGGACAGACGGAGAAAAACTCCGAAAACAGGGGCTGAAAAGCCCCCTTCGCTTAAGGAAAAGAACTAAGTCCTAACGAAGAAAAACCCCCCATAAACACCTAAAACCCTCCTAGAAAACACACATGATACATCTGCAAAGCAGGCTAGCCACTAGAACACAAAAGAAAAAATTAGCAGGAACACGCGACACAATACCATAGCGTAGCAGCGAGGAGCGTAGATGTTGACTGAGACGTGTTCCGCGACAGAGTGGGCGAGCGGTATTCAGCGGAGGAGGGGCTTGATACCTCACCTCACCACCACCAGGTGGCTCCACTATCAGTACAGCGCCAGATTTGAATTTTATTTACTTCTGATGAACGTCACGGAATTAACCCTTCCAACCCAGATTATGCCTATACGGGGCCTGGGCTTGTGAAGGGGCCTATTCTATAGCAAAATCAGCTGTGCTGGTTTCACTATACCAATAAATACCCTGTCTCTGTACAATAACCCACCAGTTCCAAGCCCCCACCCCTCCGCCACTCTCCTCTTGACTCATACTGGCATATATTTTATATACACCACTCGAAAATGGTGGATCACACCTTGATGGGTACACACTCAGACAACGCTGGACTGATGAACGTGGGAGTGGAGGAAACTGGTCCTGTGAGTCTCAAGAGACGGTACAAGTCATGCACTCCATCTCGACCCAGCAACTATATCCTTAGAAGTCAACTGGCCCTTTATAAAGCCAATTAAGATGAACACCAAGGCAGATTCCTAGATGGCTGCCTCTGCTAGCTAACCCAGCTACTAGGTTATCTACCATATCCCTTACTGCTCCTCAAAGAATATTATATATGCTAAAAGATGTCACCAAGAGACTTGTGAGGGCAACTGCCTCCTCTACCTTCAAACCCTCACACCGACCTACCTATGACCAACCAGTTATACCCACGAGCAACTGCATCACCAGATAGAAGAGAACAGGTCAAGCAACCAAGCAAGGACTCAGAAGACGAATGGTGCATCTATAGCTGACCATTCCGTCATCCCTTCATATGGCACACGACACAGCTATGGGCCATTAGACCCATATTAGGCCCAGATCAAGCGACAACATCCCATCCATCAGCGACTTGGTTTGGGCCTCGCCGGATCTGGCAATAGTTGCAGGTGGAGGGAGGGCGATGTTAGTGGGAAGGAGGAGAGAAATGTGGGTGGGGCTATATAGGAGGTATTGTGTGAGGGTGAAGAAGCAGCATTCTGGCTGGTGGGAGGGGGCGAAACGAATGAAGCATAAAATGTGAAAAGTGTGAATCAGCAATAGTGTAAAGAAGTGCATACTGCATTAACGTAGGTGGATATAGGAGAGAAAATGTGATGATTTGAGGCGAGGGTGAGGGGGAAGAGTGTAAGACAAATGAGGGTGATTAGTTGAAAAGTAATAACAAACAAATATTAATTAGAATATCGGTTACATTTTATCCTTTAAATAAAGGCACTGTCTTTTGTTCACCACCGCAGTGGGATAGACTACTGTAGGAATATAGGTTTCATGCATTGCCATTTGCCAGTCAGTTATTAGTCAGAATGTTAACTTGTTAAACCCTTTTGCAGGAAAGAGAAATATATTTTAACTTTCCTTTTAAGTTCCTTATTGGTATTTTTTATTGAAATCTGTTTCGATATATATTACCTTACTATTTTCTAGTTCCAGCATTACTGAGCAGAACACCATATGACACAATAAGAACCACAAGGAGAGTAATGGTGATCAACGTGATGCTCATGAATCTTTCTATAGGTTATTGAACACAGAGTTTTATGATCAACTTCAGAATTATGTTCTCAGCATCATAATGATAGGCAATGATAATGAAAACAATATAACGAAATTATCTTTTATTATACGACAAGGATTCAACTGCCTCGGTGCTACTGTCTCATATATATATATATATATATATATATATATATGAGAACATAATTCTGAAGTTGATCATATATATATATATATATATATATATATATATATATATATATATATATATATATATATATATATATATATATATATATATATAAAAGGGTTTTATTGTCTTTTAGTGTTTTTAAAATTTTAATTTATTTTACATGTTTTTATACTTTTTAATGTCTTAATTTATGACCTTGTATTTAGCTTGACAATGCCGATGGCCCGTGTCCCTCCGGAATGAGCACTGCAATCGCCTTGCCAGCCATCAGGGGCCCCCAATGGGAGAGTGGACAGCTATGGCTACTGGCGGGGGGGGGGGAGTCTCCGGGCTGCCCTGTAGAAGGAGGGGGAAAGAGGGGTTGTATGAGAGTGGTAACTGTGAATGTGAATGGGATGACGGATGTGACCAAGAAAGGAGAGGTTGTAGAATGTTTCAAGAAAGGAAAAGTGGATGAAATGAGAGTGACGCAGACACATGTGAAAGGATGTGGAGTGGTAGAGTGTAAAGAGGGAAGGGAGAGTGGACTGTGGGAGGGAATGGAGGGAGGAGTAGTATGGACGGGTCTGAATGAGAAGAGGGAAGGAAGGGTGTTGCGCTGTTGGTGTCTCCGTGGGTGTGGAAGGGAGTGGATGGACATGGGTGGAATGGGTCAAGGATTGTATGGATGACTGGAGAGATTGGAATGGTGAAGTATGCTTGGGTCTGTGCATATGAACTAGTGGAAGAAAATAGTAAGACGGGGAGAAAGAGGATGAGAATGTTTTGGGAGGAATTAAATGGGTCTGTAAGAAAGATTGATACTGGAAGGAGAGTGGTGATGATGGGAGACATGAATGGGAAGGTGGGAGGTGAGGAAGTGGGAAGTATTGTGAGTAAATGGGAATGGTGAGTATCTGGTGGATGTCTGTGCTGACAGGGGTTGTTCTTGGCAAACACCTTCTTTCAGCACAAGATGATCACAGGTATACATGGAGGGGAAGGGATGAAAGTGGAGAGCAGAAGAGTCTGATTGGTTATGTGGCTGTGGATGAAAGATTAAGAAAGGATGTATTTGGTGCAAAAGTGGTGAGAGGAATGATCCAATGCTCCGATCATTTTGTGCTGTTGGTAAGGATGAAGGTTAGGGTTAAGTGGGAAGATGGTAGAAGGGATTAAGGGGTGAGGAACAGGAGGGAGGTGGCTAGTGGGAAATTAAATGAAACAGAATATAGGGAGGAATATAAGAGGAGGTTGGGTGAGGTGCTGGGGGATGCAAGGATGGGGATAGGAGAGGGAGTGGGAGTGAATGATATGTATGAAACATTCAAAACTTTAGTGTGTAGGACAGCAGCAGAAGTGGTGGGGTACAAAGGACAAAAGAAGAGGAAGAAAGAGAGTGCATGGTGGTCTGAAGAAGTGAAGGATGCAGTAGAGAGTAAGAGGAAGGCTTTTAGGAGAACCCTGCGGAGAAATGTGCCAGAGGAGGTGAAAGAGAGATGGAAGATGGAATACAATGAGTGTTAGAGGAAAGTGAAGAGGACGGTGAGTGAGAGTAAAAGGAGAGTGGATGAGGAGTTTAGTAGGAAACTGAGTGAGGAGTAGCACGGTGTGTGGAATGTGAGAAGGTGGAGAATTTAATGAGAGAAGGAGAAGGAAGGGTCGAGGGGAAGGTGTGAGGGCCGGGTAGGGGAGTGTCTCACGTGCGTGACACTTTCACCCACACACACAACAACAACACTACTGCCTCTCACGTCTACTGTACACATCAGGAACAACCAACGACGAATAACTTGTGTTGTGTGTGTGTGTGTGTGAGCCAGTCTATCTACAGGCGATTGATGGCCGTGCGCATATTCGAGCAATGTCGCCCAGGTCGTGCTATGTTAGCGATCGATGTTTTCCATCGCAGCACCATGTTCCCACCATTCATCGTAACATTCGATAGACGTTTGCTAGACGTTCGCTAGCTGGCAGAGCAATGGCGCTCGAACCATCCTCTCAGGCGATCGACGGCCGCCATACCGGCGTTCGAAAGGTCGTTCGAACCCCAATTTCGCCCATTGTCGCTCTCACCATCGGCCGATGGTCAGATTTTCTGGAAGTATCTGGCAACAATCAGCGTCGAGGGACGGAAAATCGCATGTGAGAGTTCAGCCTTATATGCAAATTGGCTTGGAGGCAGTGAGAGGAGCCTGCAGAGGACTGGAGGAGAGCTATAATTGTGCCTTTGTATAGGGGTAAGGGTAGTAGGGATAAGTGTGGTAGCTGTGGCAGATGTATTAAGGATTTAAGGTGTTGGTGGGCACTTGCTGGAGGGGATTGAGGCTTTCTATAGAGAGGCAAAATCTTGTGTGAGGGTCAAGGGTTATTTGAGTGAGAATTTTGATATGAGTGTAGGATTGAGGCAGGGGTGTGTCATGTCACCATGGTTGTTCAATATCTTTATGGATGGTAGCATGAGAGATGAAGGCAAAGGTGGAGGGCCTGGGTGAGAAACTGAGGTTGAATGGAGTAGATTGGTCCTTGGTTGCAAGCTTATTTGCGGATGACACTGTTTTTTTTTTTTTTTTTGTATTTTTAGTGTTTTAAGATTTTAAATTCTTTGATTGTGTGTTTTTATATTTTGTAATAATTTCTTTTAAATTTATGACCGTGTTTCTTAGCTTTTGACAATGCCGACGGCCCGTGTCCCTCCGGGCATGAGCACTGCATTGGCCTTGCCAGCCATCAGTGGCCCCCCAATGGGGGAGTGGACAGCTATGGCTACTGGCGGGGGAGGGTCTCCGGGTTGCCCTGTAGAGGGAGTGGGGAAGAGGGAATGTATGAGAGTGGTAACTGTGAATGTGAATGGAATGACGGATGGGACCAAGAGGCGAGAGATTGTGGAATGTTTCAAGAAAGGATGTGATGTGATGGGAGTGACGGAGACACACGTGAAAGGATGTGGAGGGGTTGAGTGTCAGGAAGGAAGGGAGAGTGGACTGTGGGAGGGAATGGAGGGAGGAGTAATATGGACGGGTATGAATGAAAAGAGTAAAAGAAGAGGGAAGGAAGGGTGTGCGCTGTTGGTGTCTCCTTGTGTGTGTGGAAGGGAGTGGATGGACATGGGTGGAATGGATCAAGAATAGTATGGATGACTGGAAAGATTGGGATGGTAAAGTATGCGTGGGTGTGTGCTTATGCACCAGTGAATAAAAAGAGTAAGACGGGGAGAGAGAAGATGAGAGTGTTTTGGGAAGAGTTGAATACATGTCTGAGAGGAATTGATAATGGAAGAAGAGTAGTGATGATGGGAGACATGAATGGAAAGGTGGGAGGTGAGGAAGTGGGGAATATTGTGGGTAAATGGGGTGTAGAAGGAACAAATGAGAATGGTGAGTACCTAGTGGATGTCTGTGCTGAGAGGGGGTTGTTCTTGGCGAACACCTTCTTTCAGCACAAGATGATCTACAGGTATACATGGAAGAGAAGGGATGAAAGAGGAGAGCAAAAGAGTTTGATTGATTATGTGGCAGTGGATGAAAGGTTGAGGAAGGATGTGTATGACGCAAAAGTGGTGAGAGGAATGGTCCATTGCTCCGACCATTTTGCGGTGTTGGTGAGGATGAAGGTTAGGGTTAAGTGGGAGTATGGTAGGAGGGATGAAGGGGTGAGGAATAAGAGGGAGGTGGCTAGTGGGAAATTAGATGTAGAAGAGTATAAGGAGGAATATAAGAGGAGGGTGGGTGAGATGCTGGGGGATGTAAGGATGGGGATAGGGGAGGGAGTGGGAGTGAATGCGGTATATGAAATGTTTAAGATGATAGTATTGAGGACAGCAGCAGAGGTAGTAGGATATAAGACACAGAAGAGGGGCAAGAAAGGGAGTGCTTGGTGGACAGAAGAAGTGAAAGATGCCGTAGAGGAGAAGAGGAAGGCATATAGGAGAACATTACAGAGGAATGTGCCGGAAGAAGTGAGAGAGAGATGGAAAAGAGAATATAATGTGTGTAAGAGACAAGTGAAAAGGATGGGGAGTGAGATTAAAAGGAGAGTGGATGAGGAGTTTGGTATGAAGCTGAGTGAAAAGTTTAAAGAGAACAAGAAATTATTCTGGAAAGAGGTTAAAAGAGAAAGAGGAGAAGGAAAGTCTGGTAGTGTGAGAATGAAGAGAGAGGATGGAGTTACTGTGAGTAGAACTGAGGAAGTGAAAGAAGTGTGGAAGAGGCATTTTGATCGGTTGATGAATGAGGGGACGGGAGGGGAGGCGGTGGTGACATGCTTGGGGATGGAGGCAGGTGGTAGACGACAGGATGTACAGGGAGAATTAGGAAGGGAAGAGGTTAGGAAAGCAATAGGAAAGTTGAAGATGGGAAAGGCACCGGGGGTGGATGGGATAACTGCTGAAATGTTAAAGTGTGGGGGGAAGGTAGTGGTGGAGTGGATGTTGCTTATATGTACATTGGCCTGGAGGCAGGGAGAGGTGCCAGAGGATTGGAGGAGAGCCATAATTGTACCTCTGTATAAGGGGAAGGGGAGTAAGGATGAGTGTGGTAGCTATAGGGGAATAAGCCTTCTTAGTGTACCGGGGAAGGTTTACGGGAAGGTTCTTACTGAAAGACTGGTTGAAGTAACAGGGAATAAAGTTAGTGAGGAGCAGGGAGGGTTCAGAAAGGGTAGAGGATGTGTGGACCAAATATTTGCATTAAAATCAATAGTGGAGAAATATATTGGGAAGGGTAAGAAGTTGTATGCTGCCTTCATGGACTTGGAGAAGGCATACGATAGAGTTGATAGGAAAGCTATGACAGAGGTGTTGAAAATTTATGGTGTTGGGGGGCCTTTGCTGAAAGGCATTGAGGCTTTTTATGCAGATGCAAAAGCATGTGTACGGGTAGAGGGTGATCTAAGTGAGAGTTTTAATATTAGTGTAGGGCTGAGACAGGGGTGTGGTATGTCACCATGGTTGTTCAATATATATATGGATGGTTGTATGAGAGAGGTGAAAGCCAAAGTGAATGGTCTGGGGGTGAAGTTGAGGCTGAATGAAGCAAACTGGTCCCTGGTGGCAAGTTTGTTTGCGGATGACACTGTGCTGATGGCTGAGAATGAAAGGAATTTACAGAGAGTGGTGGACGAATTTCAATCTGTGTGTAAACGAAGGAAACTGAATGTGAATGTGGGTAAAATTAAAGTGATGGTATTTGAAAGAGCAGAAACTGAAGTGATTGACTTTGCTACACCTTACAGAGTGGCTGTACCAACCGGGACGAAGTGTGAGATAACTCTGAGGGGTGAGAGGTTGGAGGAAGTGAAGGAGTTTAAGTACCTGGGTACAGTTATGTGTAAACATGGAAGTATGGAAGGAGAAATTAGGGAGAGAGCAGTGAAGGGTAGACAGGTCATAGGATCACTGGGGAGGATTATGAAGGGTAGAAGTGTGAGTATGGAAGTGAAAATGGGACTGAGAAATAGTATAATCCTGTTAACGCTGACATATGCGTCGGAGACATGGACATGGAGTAGGGCTCATCAGTCTAGAATAGGTGCTGTAGAAATGAGTTATCTGAGAGGAGCATGTGGACTTATTAGGTGGGATGGAGAAGTAATGAGAGTGTGTAAGAGAGATGTAGTATGAGTGAGAAGACAAATGGTATTGAGTGTGGAGTGGTTGAGAGAGTGAAGCGTAATACATTGCGAAGGTTTGAATATATCGAGAGAATGCAAGTTTGTAAAGAAGGTGTACTATAGTGAAGTTGTGGGACCTGGTGTGAGAGGCAGACCTCCGGTTAGATAGAAGAACACAGTGGAAGAATATGTGAGGGAGGGAGGGGGGATGGAGCAAGTAAGGAGGGAGTGCTGGAACAGGGAAAACTGGTGACTCTTCTACCGTGGCTACCCCCATTGTGGGAGTTCCCGGAGGGAACGAGACATCAGAGCTATATATATATAGTAAATACAATAGCGTATTGTATCTCTCTGTCTATCAACCTATCTGTGTATATGGCAACCTACCATGCGGAAGACCACCACGTTGCACTACACACCGCAGAAGCCGATGCACGGACTTTGATGTCAGCGAGAGGACTATCAGAAGAGTGTTGCCCGAAGCTGGGGTGAATCACTGGACCCCAGCAAACAAGGAATTTCTAACTGACCAACATCGCGAAGGAAGGCTTCGGTTTGCCCAACATGTTGACAAGCCTGAGGATTTTTGGAAGAGAGTGATCTGGACGGATGAGAAAACCTTCTCACATTCGTGTCACGGAAGGAGGAATAATACTCGGTGACTTTAAATTTACTCTGAATTAACTTAATAACTGTTTTATTGATGTTGCTGACGTTGTAACGATATTGTTTGTCCCCTGCAGTAATTATTACTATATTCTTATGGTGACGTATAACTAAATAGTTTATAGAAACAACAACCTCAGAATTTATAGTCGTGAACAAAAGACAGTACCTTTATTTAAAGGATAAAATGTAACAGATTTTCTAGTTAATATTTATTTTTTATTACTTTTCAACTAATCACCTTCATTTGTCTTACCCTCTTCCTCCTCACCCTCGCCTTAAATCATCACATTTTTCTCTCCCATATCCACTTACGTTAATGCAGTATGCACTTCTTTACACTATTGCTGATTCGACACCGTTCACAGTGTATGCTTCATTCGTTTCCCTCCCTCCCTCCCACCAGTCAGATTGCTGCTTCTTCACCCTCACACAATACCTCCTATATAGCCCAGTCCACATTTCTCTCATCCTCTCCCACTAACATCCCCCCACCCTCCACATGCAACAGTTGTTGGATCCGACGAGGCCCAAACCAAGTCGCTGATGGATGGGGTGTTGTCGCTTAGTCTGTCCGGAGCTGCACCTTTGTGGAAGCGCCTTTAGCCATGCACACTATTCCTGTATGGGAGATGCCTCAACTTCCCTGTGGGTTGCCTGAGCCACAAGCAAAGATCAGGAGGATGAATGGTGCAACCATAGCCAATCATAAGACGTCATTTTTTCGTCCATCGGATACGAAGATTGCTTGGGTAAACCAAGATTTGGTGCGCGGTATTGTTTCTGTCGGCCAAAGGGACACGAAGACGAGCCAAGCGTACAGCCCCTGAAGTCAACACCTTCTTCGTATCCAAGCAAGACAGATCCAGAGCAGTGATTGGGGCAGCTTGCCCGTTGAGTTTGGGAGACTACCGAGATGTAGAAATAGTAACATAACAACAATGGCGGACCACAATAATTTAATAAGTAAATGTTATACATATGATGAATGTTAAGTGCAAGAGGCTATAAAATAGAGCCAGTTCAGCCCAAAATAGGTTTTCATGAAATTAATTGCAGTTTAGAATGCTCCCTCATTTTGAAAGCTACCTCATTAATCATTGAATACTATTTTCTTCAATTTTTATAATATTATAATATAGTCTGTCTTGGTCGTGTTTTGTGGTCTTAGGCTGGCTTCACACAAGCGTTTTTTTGCTGCGCGATCAAATATGCGCGTCGCCGCTCTTTATTTTCATACAAGCGGTAAACTACCGCACGGTAGCTTTGAAGGCGTCACGTTAGGGTAGTTCATCTGCTTGTGCAATAACTATAAACAACAATAGCAACAACAATAGTAACAATAGCAACAACAATAGCAACAATAGCAACAATAAGAACAATAGCAACAATAATTATAATAGCAATAGCAACAACAATAACATTAAAAACAACAATGATAACAACAATAATAATATAATTATTAATATTATTGTTAATATTATAAATTTATACTAAAAAAGTACATGGACTGTAATGACTCTCCAGTACCACAGATGAACCACAAGAGATGTGTTGGCGCGGAAAGTACCCGCTTGTGTGAAGCACACCATAAACTTCTGTGTTATTCTAGGCCGCTCGCGATGTGGTGGTTTGGCAGTGCATGCGTACGCTGTCCACCGTCCGCGCGGTAATTTCATCGCACGTACAGCGTCTGAACGGTCACATTTAACTTAATTAATTTCTAAACCGCGCGGAAAAAATTCGCGTGGTTGAAATCGCTCATGTGAAGCCAGCATTAGATATGACGCTTTTTTTTTCCTAATAGCAATGCATACTCCAACATACTCATAACACCCTTAATAAGTTCTTGTAGTACAGGAGGGATACGTTAACAAATTTACCTAAGAAACAATGACGTATCATCTTCCTGGATCTCCGACAAAATCAAAGCAAGATATTGAATTCCAGATGCTTCTCCCTCCATGATGAATAATGATGAGTGTTTCGATAATAATGATCTTTCGGCTCTACTCAACATTTTACAAACTTTCGAATATTTCGGCCCAATCCCGCGCTTGACGACAAAAACAGGTCATGCGTATACACGTCATTTTTTGTCGGCCGATACCAAGCGTCCTAATGACGGTCTTCGTATCCCAATCCTGCGTTTGGAAGACAAAATGAAGTCTATACTGTCTTTCCTCATATGGTCCTCGACACAGTCAAAACCAAATGTCATTTAGTACAGGGAGTTGTTATAGCCATAGACAATCACACAACTTCCATACTTTCTGACACCAAGACCACCCATGCATATCAAGGTGTCACATCCACTGCTAGACAAGAGTTCCTGACCTCTGGTGACCACCATCATTTGTATTCCCGGAAAACGTCTTGCTGCCAAATCTGTTGCTACTTTCCTGTCTCAGAATCACAAATCCCTGTTGAGCTGCCCCTGCTGTAGGAGAGAGAAGCCTTGTTCCAAAATTACATTTAGCAGCCACCTCACCCCTCACTTCTGGCCGCCCCTGGGATTGCCCTCTAGCACTCAGTGATTATTTGACAAGGTTGACCGAGGTGTGCCCTTCCATCCCTCAAATCTGGGGCATGAGTTGTGACTCTACCAATCGGACAGTCATACAGCAATAGTATATAAATTGGAGAAATGGTGCATCTTACAGTGTGTTTGACTGATACCAGAGTTAAGCATTTTGCTCTCAACCATATGCCTTAACTAAGAAGGCATCACAAATACTTGGGTAAACATCAGGAGAAATACACTATCAGAAACCAATGATAAATACAACTCGAAAACCAAGAAGATAACTCTAGGTTACTGCATGTCACAGAGTCTGATAAGTACGGTACATAGCAAAGCCCTATAATGAAGTAGGTTCATGGTAAGTCAGCCTGCACCATGGCACACTATCTACTACTCTATATCATTGCAACTACAACCACTACAAGATTAACTCCACTACAAATGGGTAGAACTACTTTTATCTGATGCTTTACTTGTATACTGAAGTGACCTGCTATGCTACCTGGCATAGCTTTGGAGGAATCAGTATTCCCCCAATTTACCAAAAAGAGGTCCGTCCTCCCCTTAATGCACGAGGATGTTTAATTCATTCAATATTTGCGCTTTTCAGTTTCGTTCACACTTTCATTCTCCTTTTTCAGATGCGAAAGTTTTGGGAGACTCTTCCCCTCAAAGTCAACCTTCTACTTAACCCACACAAGGTACAGTATTTCATCCCTAAGTCACAGAAAAAGAATGTAAATACTGCTACTGAGACAACAAGGGCCAAGACACTCCATCACACTGAGTTTTAGTTTAATTTTAAAGTGGATTCGTTAATTGATTGATATTTAGCACCGCAACAGTGGTGTTATATGGCGCCGGATGAAAAAAGTATGGAGAGGTGGGAGAGAAAGCACAAAAGGTAACAAATGAAGAAAAGGGAAATTTGGAAAATTGAAAGCCCATTTTAGTCGCCTTTTACAACGAGCAGGGATACTGAGAAGGTTATTCGTAGCCCACTACCTCAGGGGGATGATTAAATGGGAAGTACAGTTGCCTCCATTAGTATCGAGCACAGTGTCTGCTGGGTTTGGTGAAATGTGGCACAACTGTGTTTGGACTTTGCGACAGGTGTAGGTGAGTGGTGAGGGAAACACGGGTGGAGAATTAAATAGAGTAATTTATTCCCGACTAGTTTCGCCTACCGCTTCTTCAGAAGAATATGGCTCGCAGACCAACTTGTCTAGTATATGGCTCGCAGGCCAACCTGTCTAGTATATAAGGATATCCCGGAGTTCCTAGTTTGTCCTGGGGAATATTGCTTGATCCACCTGTTTGGTCTAAATGTGACCTCCCTGGGTGTCACATGTCTCCGGTCCTCTTATTTAAAGTTCTTTATGTTATTTGTTATGTAGAGAGACTCATAGGTTTTCCTCATATGTTTTGTTAGGGTTCTTTTGAGGACTCGTTTGCCTGCGACCCATATTCCTCAGAAGAAGCAGTAAACGAAACTAGTCAAGAATAAAGTATTATATTCTCCAGACGTGTTTCCCTCACCACTCACCTACAACAGTGTTTGTTTACTAGTAGTTATAGTAATTGAATGGATAGAACTTACTCCTGCTATAAGATCGACTACCCGTACTACTAACACAGGGGTGTCGCATTTTGCCAAACTCACCGGACACTGTGCTCGTTACTAGTGGAAGCAGCTGTAGGCCTACAGTCACGATCACAAGTACTACATCAGGTGCATGAATATGAGCCGTTTGAGTGACTCCTTTGAACCAATATTACAGAGACCAACAGATATAGTTGTGTAGAGACAGTTTCATTCCAAAGTAATGCAGGATTATTGGACGTGACTGTACAGTGTTAGTATATCTGGAGCAACTGATGTCTCCAAGCTATTCCAAGCAACAGCTCACCAAAAATTTTGTTAATCAGGTTCTGTTTCCTAACAAAAAGTACATTGGAGGAATCAAGGTGATCCAATATATCAAAAGTATAGTAACCCTTCAACGAGAGAAAGTTTAAAGGGTAAATTACTGATTCCTTCAAACATTGTAACTCACTGTAACACTAAGGCATTGTAACTCATTGTAACACTAAGGCATTGTAAACCATTGCAACACTAAAGCCTCGGCCACACGGTACTGAGACATGTTTGGAGACATGTTCAAAACATTGCCTTAGACATGTTCGGTTTCATGTTCGACATGTCTCGTTTGGACGTACAGCTCCAGACAGATCAATGGTCCACACCCCATCCATCAGCGACTTGGTTTGGGCCTCATCGGATCTGGTAACAGTTGCAGGTGGAGGGAGGGGGGATGTTAGTGGGAGAGGAGAAAAATGTGGGCGGAGCTATATAGGAGGGTAACAAATGATCAGGTAGAGAGACGTGTGTCAGGAGGAATGAATGAAGCATACACTGTGAACGGTATCGAATCACCATTAGTATAAAGAAGGGTTCTTTAAAAATTTTCAGTCGTGACCCAGTTTTTACTATGACATCATTCTCGCGACCCATAAAGAAAGATCTTTTATAAATGATCAGAATTATCAACCAAAGAAAATACAAGTCCAGAAACTGAAACGTAATATTTATGATAAAAAGGAATTCTAACCAGAATTATAAACACTGCCTCACCTACCCCTCCCTCTCTCTCTCTCATTCTCTCTCAAGAAGGCTAATATTTGTGCAATGATTTTGTTTTATTGATAATTAAATATATGAATATTCGATTATAAAAATATGTTAGGTGGATTCATGTATGAACTTCATATTTATTTTATTGTCACGAACATTATTATTCTAATTTATTCATGCATTTATTTTTGTGAGCCTGCGACCCAGTTTGGAGGAATTCGGGACCCGTAGTTTGAAGAATCCGGGTTTAAAGAAGTGCATACTGCATTATCGTAGGTGGATATAGGAGAGAAGAAATGTGATGATTTGAGGCGAGGGTGAGAGGGAAGAGGGTAAGAAAAATGAAGGTGATTAGTTGAAAAGTAATAACAAACAAATATAATTAGAATATCTGTTACATTATATCCTTTAAATAAAGGCACTGTCTTTTGTTCACCATCGTAGTGGGATAGACTACTGAATATATATTATCCTTTGGATATTAGACAGCTATCCCAGTATTCCTTTTATCCCTCGTGCTTGCCCCGTAGGAGGGTATTGCCTGTAATGATGTTGTCAATACTTTAAGGGTTTTGGCGCCCCTTCGGCCCCCGCCACTAGCTTATATTTCTTCAACTGTCCCTCCTTTCTTCCTATTTCAATCTTGCTTGCTGTCACACCTCTCTATCACCTTTTCCTGGTGCTAAATGACCTCGCTGTTGCGCCACCTAATATCAATCAAATCCCTCGTGCTTGTAGTCCACCCTATTTATCACCTTCTCCCAAGTCCAGCTGTTTTGTTTTCTTTTTCGGCAGAAGACGGTTTAATTTTCTAACTTTTTTAATAATCATATTTAAGCTATTTACCAGGCTTTTTTTCTTCTAAATATGCATTTCCTTAAAAATAATCGATGTTAATCTTAAATAGGCGCCGCTATATGTCGTTTTCAATAAACTTGGTCTAATTTTATGCATAGGCTATATATATTACAGTATCTCTCAAGTAACTGGCACCCTTACACATCCTCCCTACTGTCTTATCCCTCTCTCGCTTGCCCTTCCCTCCTTTCTTACCGTTTATCTTTTCTTTCTCATATTTTTAACCTTCTCATTCGTTCTTAAAAAGTTTTAATGACATAGGCCTTTCTCCCTTATCACTTATAGTCCAATTATATGATTTGAAAAACTACGGCTGAGATTATGTTTTAGATCGCATTTTGGTTCTCAATATGTAGAGGTTGATTGATTGATTGATATTAGGCGCCGCAACAGCGAGGTCATATAGCGCCAGAAAACATTGATAGAGAGGCGATACAGCAAGAAGGAAGGAAATAGAAAGAAAAGAGTGGTAGTTGAAAAACTTAAAGCTAGTGGCTGGGGCCGAAGGGGCGCCAAAATCCTTAAAGTATTTCCCACATCACTAATGCAGGCAATACGGGGGTCAATATGTAGATAATTTAGAAAACAACTAGAGATTTATGGGGAAAGATATATGAATGATTTAGAATTAAAGTGTTTGCAGATACGCATTATTATCCCAGCCACAGCATTTCGCCTTCATAAAACTGAAGGACTATAGGTTTCATGCATTGCCATTTGCTAGTTTGTTGCTAGTCAGAATGTTAACTTGTTAAACCCATTTGCGTAGAACACCATATGACACAATAAGGACCACAAGGACAGTAATGGTGATCAACATGATGCTTATGTATCTCTCTATAGGTTACTGAACACAGTGTTTTATGCTGAACTTCAGAATAATGTTCTCAGCATCACAATGATTGGCAAAGATAATAAAAACAATATAAAGAAATTATCTTTTATTATACGACAAATATTCAACTGCCTCGGTGCTACTGTCTTATACAGGGTGATTCAGAAATGCGTGCCGAAAATCCGCAGGTGTATTCCTGGCACATAATTGAATGTAAATTAGTCAATAACGATTTTGGAAATTCTCAATAGTTTATAAGTTATAGTGCCTTCAAGGTTTGAAGAGTGTGTTTAAATCTAGGGATTGTACCATAATCTTTCAGACACGTGTGAAATTACTTAACTCCCATGAAGGCATTGGAAACACAGTAAAAGTTACTAAAGAATATGACAAAAGCTGTAGAGTGTACAGTCACAGCAAAATTACCAGGGACAGAGTTTCAGGGAGTTAAGTAATTTCACACGTGTCTGAAAGATTATGGTACAATCCCTAGATTTAAACACACTCTTCAAACCTTGAAGGCACTATAACTTATAAACTATTGAGAATTTCCAAAATCGTTATTGACTAATTTACATTCAATTATGTGCCAGGAATACACCTGCGGATTTTCGGCACGCATTTCTGAATCACCCTGTATATATTGTTCTACGCAGTAATGCTGGAACTAGATAAAAGTTTTTAGTTTTTTTTCTCAACTACCACTCTTTTCTTTCTATATCTTTCCTTCTTGCTGTATCGCCTCTCTATCAATATTTTCTGGCGCTGTATGACCTCGCTGTTGCGGCGCCTAATATCAATCAATCAATCAACCTCTACATATTGAGAATCAAAATGCGATCTAAAACATAATCTCAGCCGTAGTTTTTCGAATCATATAATTGGACTATAAGTGATAAGGGAGAAAGGCCTATGTCATTAAAACTTTTTAAGAACGAATGAGAAGGTTAAAAATATGAGAAAGAAAAGATAAACGGTAAGAAAGGAGGGAAGGGCAGGCGAGAGAGGGATAAGACAGTAGGGAGGATGTGTGAGGTTGCCAGTTACTTGAGAGATACTGTAATATATATAGCCTATGCATAAAATTAGACCAAGTTTATTGAAAACGACATATAGCGGCGCCTATTTAAGTTTAACATCGATTATTTTTAAGGAAATGCATATTTAGAAGAAAAAACCTGGTAAATAGCTTAAATATGATTGTTAAAAAAGTTAGAAAATTAAACCGTCTTCTGCCGAAAAAGAAAACAAAACAGCTGGACTTGGGAGAAGGTGATAAATAGGGTGGAGTACAAGCACGAGGGATTTGATTGATATTTGGTGGCGCAACAGCGAGGTCATTTAGCACCAGGAAAAGGTGATAGAGAGGTGTGACAGCAAGCAAGAATGAAATAGGAAGAAAGGAGGGACAGTTGAAGAAATATAAGCTAGTGGCAGGGGCCGAAGGGGCGACAAAACCCTTAAAGTATTGCCCACATTATTACAGGCAATACCCTCCTAAGGGGCAAGCACGAGGGATAAAAGGAATACTGGGATAGCTGTCTAATATCTAAAGGATAATATATATTCAGTAGTCTATCCCACTACGATGGTGAACAAAAGACAGTGCCTTTATTTAAAGGATATAATGTAACAGATATTCTAATTATATTTGTTTGTTATTACTTTTCAACTAATCACCTTCATTTTTCTTACCCTCTTCCCCTTCATCCTCGCCTCAAATCATCACATTTCTTCTCTCCTATATCCACCTACGTTAATGCAGTATGCACTTCTTTAAACCCGGATTCTTCAAGCTACGGGTCCCGAATTCCTCCAAACTGGGTCGCAGGCTCACAAAAATAAATACATGAATAAAATAGAATAATAATGTTCGTGACAATAAAATAAATATGAAGTTCATACATGAATCCACCTAACATATTTTTATAATCGAATATTCATATATTTAATTATCAATAAAACTAAATCATTGCACAAATATTAGCTTTCTTGAGAGAGAATGAGAGAGAGAGAGGGAGGGGTAGGTGAGGCAGTGTTTATAATTCTGGTTAGAATTCCTTTTTATCATAAATATTACGTTTCAGTTTCTGGCCTTGTATTTTCTTTGGTTGATAATTCTGATAATTTGTAAAAGATCTTTCTGTATGGGTCGCGAGAATGATGTCATAGTAAAAACTGGGTCACGACTGAAAAAGTTTAAAGAACCCTGCTTTATACTAATGGTGATTCGATACCGTTCACAGTGTATGCTTCATTCATTCCTCCTGACACACGTCTCTCTACCTGATCATTCGTTACCCTCCTATATAGCTCCGCCCATATTTCTCTCCTCCTCTCCCACTAACATCCCCCCCTCCCTCCACCTGCAACTGTTACCAGATCCGATGAGGCCCAAACCAAGTCGCTGATGGATGGGGTGTGGACCATTGATCTGTCCGGAGCTGTACAAACTCCTGAACATGTTTCGAGACAATGCAGTGTGGATGTTTCGTGGCCGGGAACAAGTGTGCAGACAACCAATCGTGTGAACATTCTCCACCTGAGTGGACGTACACTGCAGTACACGGCATTGCCATGGAGTGGCCACGGGACCTGGTGCTCCAGTTAATTAACGTGTAATGTGCTTATCCTGTACTATGGGATCCTACCAACCCCAGTTATAAAGACAGAAACAAGAAGAGTGATTCATGGAAGGAAATTGCTGCCGAAATGAGTGTGGACATCATAGAGGTGAAGAAAAAGATACACACTAACAACACAATTTCGACCGGAATTAAGGAAAATGAAGGTTAAATCTGGTAGTGGAACTGATGAAGTTTACAAGGGTAACTGGTTTGCCTTTAAAAGCCTGACATTTTATTGGATAAAATGAAACCAAGGTCAACAGCAGATGCTGGAATGAAGGTAAGTAACATGTCATGCCGTCAATATTTATTATACATTTTAATTGTGTACACCTCGTATATTGATGTAGGTACTGCAAGTGTATTCGTACGAATACTATAATTATGTACTATCGCCTCCAATAATAGTGACACACCCTCCTCTATATCTCTGTGACCCACTGTCACTCAAATGTTGAGGCAATAGTCTTTCATCGTCAAACACCATCTCCTTATACAACCTCTCCCTATATTCACTTCCCATCTTCAATGAGGGACGCACCCAGTATCGGCGACGCCGTTTGTGTCTGTAGCCACATAAAACCACTGTAGCAGCCGCTGCTAGTAATATATCCTCCTCGTCTGACATGTCGACAGCAACTGCCAGCTGTGCTCTCTCCCCTCGTGTGGACCGTCATAAAATTTTGAACATGTTCGAAGATATGTTCGCACAATTTTGAAACGAACACTGGACGGCATGTTTGCAATCATGTATGTGGCTTGTTCACATTCATGTCCCGAACATGTTCCAGACATGTTTTGGACAATGTTTTGGGCTTCGTGTGGCCGCGGCCTAAGGCATTGTAAAACTAAGGCCCAAACATTGCCCAAAACATGTCTGCTGACATGTCTGGAACATGTTCCATACATGAGTGTGAACAAGCCACAAACATGACGGTAAACATGCCATCCACATCCAGTATTCGTTTCAAATTGTGCAAACACAGCTTCGAACATGTTCAAAACATTATGACGGTCTACACGAGGGCACAGCTGGCGGCTACAATGGGAGACGTTCATTTCCATAATTTTCTTAGGAAATGTGAGACGTCAAGAATGGCATATAATCCACTAGGTACATTTGAAATGGATGACAATAATAATGCATTGTTGACGGGTCATGGAGATTATATTAATCTGACACAGCTGTGAGGGATTATGTAGGACCTACACCCTGAGCTAAGGATAATGCCCACGATATCCGTCATGAATTTAAAGAGTATTTTATCTCCAATGAAGGTCGTGTGCATTAGCAAGAACGTTGTGCATAGACATTAATAACTATTTACAACATATCTCCCCACATTCACATATACTGTATAATATACAATTTGTTTTTGTTTCCATTCTGTACACTCTCCCCAAAAAGTATCGGCATTAAAACGAATGAACGAAAACGACAATAAACATAGCATTATGGTACACTCGTGATACATAATTTCTGACCAGAGTGTGAGGAGCAGAAAGCTTCGAATCGCCTGGTATTGCTCATTTCCCCACCCAGTACACCTATAGAGGCTGAGTTCGAATGTAGGGTATGTGTGTGTGTGTGTGTGTGTGTGTGTGTGTGTGGTGCTTGCCGTTCGTCTCTGGTCAGAAATTACGTATCACGAGTGTACATTGATTAGAAACCTTATAGATAGTGGTATTCCTGCCGTTCAGTTGCCAAATATGCATATTCGTAATGCTTCATGATTCAGAGAAATTATAGTGGATGCAAATCGAAACATATTCGCATTTGTTTACATATTAGAGAAATTTAAAATATTGTCGTAACATTTGCCCCTTTCCATTACTGAAAATTCAGCTAATCCACACCGTAGTTGCCGAATGGCATACAACGTTATCTTTCTTTTTGTTTATTTTTACTTTTTTTATATACCTCTACCTCGGAACAGGAGGCCATCAGTCGTGGCCTGAGACTAAGGCCCCGAGATTATCAAGTGAAGCTTTGAGGTGTTGGTTTCTTCACATGTTTGATTATATACGTCACTTTCTGGAGAGGGCAATGGCTGTTTGTGTTACTTTACAAAACCTTATTTAGAAGTATGAGAAGAAAAGCATAAGCCTACTTAAGCCTACCCTATGCTATAACTGCATTATATTTAAGACAAAATACTACAGTTACAGCGAATCTACTCAAAGATTCCTTTTTGGTAACTTTATTTTCTGGGTTATCATTCTCATTATATTCAATAATTTAGTAAATTCACCCTCCCCAAAAACCATCAATCATTAAAATCACATAACGTATATCTGTAAAAATAAAGTCACAACTCTTACTCCACGACTTGCCTAATGCATGAATTATGTATGCTAGAAGATTTCACGTTAGTACAGAAATGAGAGTAAACTTTTTTGGGAGAGTGTACTATTGCGGACAAAAGTTTCTTTCTACTCCGGGTGATAAGTCCTCACGACTGCTGCCCCTTTTCTGGCCGGCAGGTTGCTGTTGGCTCGAGAACTACACCACCGCGTAAACCAGCAACCGAACAGTTGACTGTCTCAGATTCGGATAGGAAATGTATAACATATAAATAGATGCATTAGTTGATAGGTAATATCAGGTGCAAAGCAAGTAATAACTGAACAAGAAGAAAATGCCAGTACTAGTATTAATAGTACATGGGGATATGTATCACGTTTCATTAGTAGGCTATATGAGTACCTAGACCTTGTTTGTTAATACAAATATAATTATATAATTTATTACCTTTGGTGTATGTTGGTTTCGTCTGTATGTACATTTATTTTACTTAAGTAAACACATGCAGTAGTTTTATAAATGTACGAGGTGTACACAATTATTATGTATAATAAATATTGACGGTATGACATGTTACATACCTTCATTCCAGCATCTGATGTTGACCTTGGTTTTATTTTGTCCATTAAGAAAGTCAGGCTGTTAAAGGCAAACCCGTTACCCTTGTACACTTCATCAGTTCCACTACCAGATTTGCCCTCCATTTTCCTTAATTCTCGTCGAAATTGTGCTGTTAGTGTGTCTATCTTTTTCATCACCTCTTGTCTGTCCACATTCAATCCGGTATCAATTGCCTTCCATGCATCACACTTCTTGTTTCTGTCTTTATAACTGGGGTTGGTAGGATCCCATAGTATAGGATTAGCACGGTACACGTCAATTACTGCGGCACGAACTTCAACTGCAGTGTTGCCGCGTTTTCTACACAACACTGTGGAATACTGTTGCCAACTAGTACACGCTAGTATATTTCTGTTCTTTACTGGCAACTCTGAACAGTGGGTTACCAAAGGTAATTAATTTTGAGTGTATACAATTCTTTTATATTTTAGAATAATTTGAGTGTAAACTCAAATATTTTTTTGTAAAAATATTTGTAATTGTTTATTGTTTGATTTCACGTATACATTTCTTATTTTAAGGCAACAGATTTTCGTTTATAAATGAAGGATATAGAAAGGGAAACTAAACTATAGGATACAACATTATATTTTGTTTTGGTAATTCTGTATAAGAGTTCCACGTGTTTTATTTACTGTTTTTTGTTTTGTTTTTCCTGCTTATTTTTACTTGTTCTATTCATTAGTGACCATAATATTGATCGGAAACCACTTGGTTTATACATAATCCCTAACCCCTTCAATCTTGGGGGAGAGCACTGGGAATCGGGGGTTTTGGGTGGGGGAAAACACGTAAATGAGCTTATTTTGCCTTGATACTGGTTTGTTGACCTGCATAAATGTCGAAAAATTGAAAATCCGAGCCAAGTTTCGGCAAAAGTTGGCTCGGGTTTTGCAATTTTCCTGAGGGATAAATGTCAAGATTTTGGAAATCCGAGGCAAGTTTCGATAATTAACCAAACCTAACCTGATCTAACCTAACCTAACCTGGGCAGACTACCGGAACCTAACCGGGGCACACTACCGGGACATAACCAGGGCAGATTACTGGGACCTAACCGGGGCAGACCACGGCACAATATACAGTAGAAACTAGTCAGACCTCACCTGACCTGACCTAACCTAATCTGGACAGGGACACACTATCGGGACCTAACCGGGGCAGACTACCGGGACATAACTAGGGCAGACTACCTGGGCCTAACAGGGGCAGACTACCGGGACCTAACCAGGGCAGACTACCGGGACATAACCAGGGCAGACTACCGGGACATAACCAGGGCAGGCTACCAGGACATAACTGGGGCAGACTACCGGGACATTACCGGGGCAGACTACCGGGACATAACCAGGGCAGACTACCGGGACCTAACTGGGGCAGACTACCGAAACCTAACCAGGGCAGACTACCGGGACCTAACCGGGGCAGACTACCGGGACATAACCAGGGCAGGATGGCTACCGTCCACCGTGGCAGGTTGCTGGAATGCAGGGTGAGCCTCCCTTCACTGAGTGTCGCTTGTGTCGAGCGCCTCGTGCTAACACTGTAGAGCACTATTGCCTGGCCTGCCCCGGGGCCTGCCACTGGATGTGGTTTGTCGACACCTGCTGAACCACCAGGTTCTGGAGGTACTTCTGGTACGCCACCCTCGTTTTGGTGGATTTAAGTAGGTCATAATGTAATATTTGTCTGTATGCTTGTGGTCCATTCTGTTATGTTTTCGTGATGTGTGTGTGTGGTGTGTGTGTGCGTGTGTATGTGTGGTTGTAGTCATTGTATTCTCATGAGTCCCGCCTACCCGTATGTATTGTTGACTGCCTGTTGATTGACGCTACGGCGCAATTAATTATATATAAAAAAAAAAAAAAAAAAAATAACCAGGGCAGACTACCGGGACCTAACCGGGGCAGACTACCGGGACATAACCAGGGCAGACTATCGGGACCTAACCGGGGCGGACTACTGGGACATAACTGGGGCAGACTACCAGGACATAACCTCACGTGACCTAACTGCCCCCCTTTATTATCCTTAGCAGACTACCGGACTGGCCATTATAATTGTTGTACATAATTATTATTGCTATTTGTTAATAAAATATATTACAAAAAAGGTTTTAACTCTTACCAGACTTGCAGGAAAATTGTGCAGATTATTAAATTTTCGAAGAAACCTGGGCCGTGATTTTGTATTCCGGCCGACATATTTGTTACATCGCCGTAATTTGTTATTATAATCCATAGTAGCCTCCTGTCCACAATGCTCACTTATTTTATGTTTCAAAATTAGCCTATGATCCACACATAAATTAAAAAGTTCTTGTGGCCTAGCAAAATGCGTGAAAAAAAAAGCCATACCCGCTGGAAGCCATGTTGGTAGTGTCAGCTTGTCACGTCCTACTGACACGTAGCAGGGAAAATGGGATGGTGGAAAATTGCGGATGAATACAGAAGGTTGATAGATTCCATTAATAATAATGATTATAATACTATGAGATGAGAAAATAATTTATAAAATTAAGTGAGTAAATAATGAAATTATCTATATATAAATGGTGATGGAATTAAAAGAATATTGAAGGCGTCATTTAATTTTAAAAAATACACGATTTACGAGATGGCAACTTGAAGTAGCACATGAGCATCTCATCATGATGTGCACTACTTTGTACAGTGTTCAGTGGCTTATTTTAAAGAAGGACCTGGGAGAGAAAGACACCGTGAACGCTGGAGTCTGAACTTAGGGTATAGACACCGTATAGACTTACTCCTACGCTGTACTTTGTCTTTGAAGCGCTACGCTGGACTTAGTCTCAAAAGCGGTCGCGATTTTTCGATAGCCTATTCTGCCGAAAGTAAGGTGCAATCGCCTATTACATTCATTACACACGAACACACTACATTGTCCCCTACTTAAATATACATAAATTGTAAATATTTGCCGCGTGGAACTCCTATTCAGATTTTCCGTTTTTTTTTATTGAAACAAGAAATATAACTGTAAAATATATAATTAATAAACGTAAACATTTAACATTTAACAAACATATATAATATTATATTTATTGTAGGCTACATGGGCTATTTATAAGGATTCCATCATTGCACCAGATACTTTAAATTTATAACACTTTCCTTGTTCCCTGACTGCTTCAGATACATAACATAGTGATTTAAGAGAATGGATATTTAACTTATTAGAAATATCTGTTTTAATTAAAAGTAGTTTAGAAAACAGTCTTTCTGCGTCCGTGTTTGTTACAGGCAGCGCTAAAATGTTTAAAGAAAACGTGGCCAGAGTTTTGAACAGATACTTATTATTTTCGGTCATATTCCCAAGTTTGGTATAAAACAAAACAGGATCACATGAATTTGTAGTTGTTTCTTTTGGCAATGGAACACGGTCTAAATGTCTCCATTCATTATCAAGGACTTGTATATCACCGGTATATATTCTAAGTAAACATTCTACAAGAGGATACAATGAAGGAATCATATCCCGCGATCTTGAGTCAATGAATTTATCAGGAATAAATATGATGTCATTTGCAATAGTGGGTAATTTAATTCAAATCTTTTTTTAATTTCCTCACACTATTTAATCATAAAGAATCTACATCTTTCCTTCCCATCATCTACTATTTTAATGTTCCTGTTAAATTCATCTTTTTGCAATAATCCATGAACATATGAACCTAAATATATGTTGTTTAATGGTACATGGTTAGTACTGTTAGCCGGATCAAAGGTGTAAATTTCAGATTTATCCAGTAGTTCCTTCCGACAAAAATATTGCAGTGTGGTCTTCTACAATCTGTTAAGATGAAAATTAACATGAAAGATTGTTGGAGTCTCCCTCTGAAACAATAAATTTAGACTAGTCAAAGTTGGCAAAATAAATTTTAAAAATTTTAGATAAAGAAACACAGACACTGGCATCTTTTAAAATTAGTGTTACACTTCTTAGTTTTTTTTTCTTTTCCATTACTGAAAAATATTCTTTCAATGCATCCCATTGTTCTAATATCCTCTCTACAGCCTGATGGAGTGACAGCCAACGTGTTTGACGTGGATGGAGAATTTTGTGTGGTTTTATGTCCAATAAGGTTTGAAATTGTTTAAATTCATATTTGCGTTTGGCACTGTGAGCAAAATAGGTATAAATACTTCTTATCAAATCTTCACAATGTCTGGGAAGAGTCTTAGCTACTTCGGAAGCACACAAGTGGAGAGAATGACAAATACATTTTAAAATTGTAATCCCTGGAAAGTTTTCCCTTAACCTACTGCATAAAGAGTTTGATTCTCCCATTAAATTTGATGCTCTGTCTGCAGCAAAACCAACCAAATTATTCAGGGGAATATCATGAAAATTTAAAGTTTCAATAATCATGTTATACAGTGACTGGCCAGAAGATCCAGTCGTTTGGATTTTGTCACCATAAATGTTAATTAAATCTAGCATCTTTGTAACAATTATTCCTTTGGCTGAATTATAAAATTTTGCTTTCACCGTAAGACATTTGGTTGCACTGACATCAGTTGACTCGTCAATAATTATGGAAAATTTATGCTGCCTCAAATCTCTCACAAACTCTTCTGAGATAACTAAACCAACTTTCTTTGCAATTTCTGTACACTTTGTTCTTTTCATGTGTAATCCCTGGGCAATGGCAGAGTCGGGAAATATTGTTTTAAAAAGATCTGTCATATGGTCAGCAATGAGGAAAGGTAATTATGTTCGGCCATGAAACATATTAATAATATATATGCTAGGTTTATTTTATACCGAATATCTTGACATCCCTGCTGATCTTCTTGACGAGACTCTTGACTAGAGCTGGCTGCATGAATTTGTGTTTTCTGTGGGACAGGAAATGATAAATTTTATAGGTGTATCTTTAATTTTGCTTAAGGGGTTCTTTTAACCTATGATTAAATGAAAAGGTTGCCTTACCTTGTGACGCTTTATTGTTGTACGATCCCCAGAAAACGTCTTTTGGCATTTGTTACAGTAGGCTTTGGTTGGATCTCCATCTACTTTTTCTAGTCATGGTCTAAAATCGTCCATGTGTAACCATTCATCCCTTAGTTTCCGTTTACCAGCCATGTCAATCTGAAAACAATATGAAATATGTCAATTTACAAAAGTTATAGGAAGGCATCCCATTTTCTGTTAAGTGCCGTATAATCTGTTAAATGTTTCTCCTTACACTCGTAAAAAGTTAAAATTTTCAATCAAAAGGTAATGTTTACCTATTAACACTTACCGGAGTTTGAGGGAAAGATGTCGGCGAGATATCTATAGTTCGTATTGTAGCTCTGGAGCACCTTGGATGATGTCTTCAATGTGAATGCACCCAGAGAACTGACATCTGCTTCAAATCTGTTTACAGTATCTGTCTTGATTTGACATAAATTGGTTCATAATTAATATGTTATTAAAGAATTTGTAAGTACAATGCAATTCAATACCCTAAAGAATTTGTAAAAATAGTTAAACAAATATTTTCATGCTGCTTTGCCATGAAAATGCTTAATTTAATTTTGTAGAAAAAAATTCTACACAGAAGAACCCGAAAACGTCCATTCTAATTAGTGTTAAATATTATTTTAAGGACTTATTTGACGATGAAAAACATCATCTGTTATCACTATTTATTTCCATTCATGTAAGGACAGTTTTTACAAATTATATGTTTAGTTTTTAATTTGGTTTCTTTGCTGAGTGTGGATGTGGAAAAAATTCTACGATCAGTTGCCAGATGTCGCTATTTTTCTACGTTTCTCAGCAAAATTCTACAAAACGGCAACCCTGGCACCAAGTCCCGTGATCACTCCATGACAATGCCGTATAGGACTGCAGCGTACGTCCGCTCAGGTGGGGAATGTTCACACGAGTGGTTGTCCGCACTGCAGTATCTCGAAACTTGTTCGGGAGTTTGAACGTCCAAACGAGACGTGTCGAACATGAATTCAAACATGAATCCGAACATGGCTGAAGCAATGTTTTGAATATGCCTCATAATATGTCTTCGTACCGTGTGGCCGAAGCTTATGGCATTGTAACTCATTGTAACACTAGGGCTTTATAACCCATTGTAACACTAAGGCATTATAACCCATTGTAACACTAAGGGATTGTAACTTATTGTAAGACTAAGGTATTGTAACCCTTTGTTACTCTACTGTAAGGTATCGTAACCCATTGCAATACTAAGTTATTGTAACCCATTGTAACACTAACCCTTTATAATACTAAGTTATTGTAACCCATTGTAACACTAACCCTTTATAATACTAAGTTATTGTAACCCATTGTAACACTAGCCCTTTATAATACTAAGGCATTGTAATCCATTGTAACACTAAGGTATTGTAACCCATTGTAACATTAAGGTATTGTAACCCATTGTAACACTAAGGCATTGTAACACTAACACATTGTAACACTAAGGCATTGTAACCCATTGTAACACTAATGTATTGTAACCCATTGTAACACTAAGGCATTGTAACTCATTGTAACACTAATGTATTGTAACTCATTGTAACACTAATGTATTGTAACCCATTGTAACACTAAGGCATTTTAACCCATTGTAACACGAAGGCATTATAACTCATTGTAACACTAATGTATTGTAACCCATTGTAACATTAAGGCATTGTAACCCATTGTAACATAAAGGTATTGCAACCCATTGTAACACTAAGGCATTGTAGCACTAACCCATTGTAACACTAAGGCATTGTAACCCATTGTAACATTGTACACCATAAAAGCCCCTAAGATCAGGTAGAAGAATAGGGTCACCAAAACACCATAAATTTACCTACCTTCATCTGCCTTAGACCATTAACACAGACATGTAACTTCCCTACCTTATTTTCACAGTGCTCTCAGGTAATACCGGATGTTTGTACTTTCACTCACAAAAGAGAGAGGGAGAGAAAGTAAGAGAGGGAGAGAGAAGAGAATGGGGTGGAGCTTAACTACACCTTCCCTTCAAGTACAGCTCCGGACAGATCAAGGGTCCACACCCCACCATCAGCGACTTGATTTGGGCCTTGTCGGATCTGGCAACAGTTGCAGGTGGAGCGAGGGGGGATGTTAGTGGGAGAGGAGGAGAGAAATGTGGGCGGAGCTATATAGGAAGGTAACGGATGATCAGGTACAGAAGACTTGTGTCAGGAGGAATGAATGAAGCATACACTGTGAACAGTATCGAATCACCAATAGTTTAAAGCAGGGTTCTTCAAACTTTTTCAGTCGTGACCCAATTTTTACTCTGAAATCATTCTCGCGACCCATACAGAAAGATCTTTTACAAATGACCAGATTTATCAACCTAAGAAAATACAAGGCCAGAAACAGAAACGTAATATTTATGATTAAAAGGCATTCTAACCAGAATTATAAACACTGCCTCACCTACCCCTCCCTCTCTCTCTCTCACTCTTTCTCAAGAAGGCTAATATTTGAGGCGAGGGTGAGGGGAAAGAGGGTAAGACAAATGAAGGTGATTAGTTGAAAAGTAATAACAAACAAATATAATTAGAATATCTGTTACATTATATCCTTTAAATAAAGGCTCTGTCTTTTGTTCACCATCGTAGTGAGATAGACTACTGATTATATATTATCCTTTGGATATTAGACACAGCTTTTAGTTCTTCAACTGTCCCTCTTTTCTTTCTATTTCCTACCTGCTTGCTGCCTCACCTCTCTTATCACCGTTTTCTGGCGCTATATGACCTCGCTGTTGCGGCACCTAATATCAATCAATCAATCAACCTCTACATATTGAGAACCAAAATGGTATCAACAACATAATCTCAGCCGTAGTTTTTCAAATCATATAATAGGACTATAAGTGATAAGGGAGAAAGGCCTATGTCATTAAAACTTTTTAAGAACCAATGAGAAGGTTAAAAATATGAGAAAGAAAAGATAAACGGTAAGAAAGGAGGGAAGGGTAAGCGAGAGAGGGATAAGACAGTAGGGAGGATGTGTAAGGTTGCCAGTTACTTGAAAGATACTGTAATATATATAGCCTATGCATAAAATTAGACCAAGTTTATTGAAAACGACATATAGCGGCGCCTATTCAGGTTTAACATAGATAATTTTTAAGGAAATGCATATTTAGAAGAAAAAATTCTGGTAAATAGCTTAATGAATTTGTTGACAAATATTTGCTTGATATTAGGTGGCGCAACAGCGAGGTCAAATAGCACCAGGAAAAGGTGATAGAGAGGTGTGACAGCAAGCAAGAAGGAAATAGGAAGAAAGAAGGGACAGTTGAAGAAATGTAAGCTAGTAGCTGGGGCCGAAGGGGCGCCAAAACCCTTAAAGTATTGCCCACATCATTACAGGCAATACCCCCCTACGGGGCAAGCACGAGGGATAAAAGGAATACAGGGATAGCTGTCTAATATCCAAAGGATAATGTATAATCAGAAGTCTGTCCCACTACGATTGTGAACAAAAGACAGTGCCTTTATTTAAAGGATATAATGTAACAGATATTCGAATTATATTTATTTGTTATTACTTTTCAACTAACCACCTTCATTTTTCTTACCCTCTTCCCCCTCATCCTCGCCTCAAATCATCACATTTCTTCTCTCCTATATCCACATACGTTAATGCAGTATACACTTCTTTAAACACGGGTTCTTCAAATTACGGGTCCCGAATTCCTCCAAACTGGGTCGCAGGCTCACAAAAATAAATACATGAATAAAATAGAATAATAATGTTCGTGACATTAAAACAAATATGAAGTTCATACATGAATCCACCTAACATATTTTTATTATCGAATATTAATATATTTAATTATCAATAAAACAAAATCATTGCACAAATATTAGCCTTCTTGAGAGAGAGAGAGAGAGAGAGAGAGAGAGAGAGAGAGAGAGAGAGAGAGGTAGGTGAGGCAGTGTTTATAATTCTGGTTAGAATGCATTTTAATCATAATTATTGCGTTTCAGTTTCTGGCCTTGTATTTTCTTAAGTTGATAATTCTGATCATTTGTAAAATATCTTTCTGTATGGATCGCGAGAATGATGTCATAGTAAAAACTGGGTCACGACTGAAAAAGTTTGAAGAACCCTGCTTTATACTATTGGTGATTCGATACCGTTCACAGTGTATGCTTCATTCATTTCTTCCTGACACACGTTTTCTAGTACCTGATCATTCGTTACCCTCCTATATAGCTCCGCCAACATTTCTCTCCTCCTCTCCCACTAACATCCCCCCTCCCTCCACCTGCAACTGTTGCCAGATCCGACGAGGCCTAAACCAAGTCGCTGATGGATGGGGTGTGTACCCTTGATCTCTCCGGAGCTGTACCTGCAGGTCATAAACCTTCCTATCTCGTTTACCATCTTTCCAAGATGCTTTTAGCCCAGGTGTCTACCTCTGTCCACCTCGGTTCACTTTCACTTTCAGAGAAGAAGGAATAAAGCAGGGAGAAGAGAGAAGTAGGTACAGAATCAAACTGACCATTTACAGGCAACACAGTCACACTCTAGCCATTCTGTAAACTATTGAGTTTGAAATGTATATAAGCAGTGAAGTTTAACTAATAGATAGGATACTTAACACTGACTCCCAGGGCTATACACTTGTCTCCACAAAGAGAGACCATACAAATAAGACAAGGCACATCATTATCATTCCCTGTATAGATATAAGTATATATTAATAAATTAAGCCTTAAGAAACTTGTGAAGTCAATTACCTAAGAAAGCACCCCGTCTTCCACGTTACCTAATACAACCATAACAACTACTACAACTACAACTCCAAGAATTACACACAAGTAAGTTAACAGTTTCTGCCCAGAGTTCAAGCCTTCAGAACTGGTACATTTGGTGGCAGCGGTGGGATTGCAACAAGGCAAATTGCAAGGTAAAGACTTCACGGGAGTACAGTGACTAACATAGTTCAAGGACAAGTTGAAGGAATCTACTTGTAAATTCTCTCAAGTAATTTCTTCTGTGGGAATAATCTTACGACCTCTAACGAGGGAGATAAACCACATATTCTTCACCTACAAGAGCCTCCTGCTATAACATAACTGCAACTCGACCAACAAGGGGACCTCATCTACTTTGCAACAAACAATCATCACTTCATCACTACCATATCGGCGTCCCTGCGTAAATTCTCTCGTCAGGACAACGCCATTACTCCATCACCTCCACGCTGACGCCTCGTTACGTAAATTCTCTCGTAAAGGCAAGTCAACGTTCATCGTCTTCACTCCAATAACGACTGTTAGTGTGTTAGTGTGCGAGCTAACTAAGTCATCGCCTCGTCACTTTACCGTCGTTGTCTCTTCACCACATCGTCGCCTCGTCAGACAACGCCCCAACAAGACTTCAACTCGTCGTCATCGTCGTTGCAACTACAGTCAACTAAAAGTAGGTACACATTACATGTTACATTACATTATTTTTCACTTGTCCACGAACATGTTAGAAAAGAATTAGGTTCCTCATTAACAGCCCAGAAAGAAAGAAAAGAAGTGCCAAATTAAAACAAAAGTAAAGATATTATCCCCCATTACTCCAAAGGTATCACAACTAACTTCGAATATCCCTGATAATGATTCATTAGCCTCCAAGCTAGATTCCCTTGCCTCCCTAAGTCTCGTTTGTGGTGCCAACACATTCGGGTACATTTTCTGCTTTTCCAACCTTACCCCCATTAAAGACTCGATCTGGTATACTATATTAACCTGTATTTTCTCCAACAATGGCTACTCCTCCACAATCTCCTACTGTCTCTGCTCATCATACAACTTCTTCTGGCCCCACTACCTCTTCTATGAGAATCTTACCCACCCACAATTATTCAAAGCATTATACGGGAAATAATCCAAGATATGGGATTCATCTCTTCTTGCGTCATTTGGAGGATGTGTTTTACCAAGCGAATATAGAGCAGGACGCACATAAGATAAGATTCGTGAGAGAGTATATTGCACCAGATAGTCCAGCCAGTTATATGTTAACTACAAGTGCTTTTTCTGTTCCAGAGAATTTAACGTCATATGCTACATTCAGACAGTCACTTATTGATGTCTTTGGGGATGATCAACTACATAATTAATTATCATGGGTTAAGAGAATAATTAAAACAAAGGCAGACAATATAAATACAAGTGAACCAGGAAAAGCACTTGCATTATCAGCGTCTCTAGCTTTAAATTCGAAGGAATCTCGTATCATACATCGTGAATTACAGATTACTCAATCCATGGGTACGAAGATTTTTCATTTTGATGCCACACCTACTCAAGGGGAATCACAGGGGTAACGTTGCACACACTGTAGTGAAAATAATCATATTACCAGTGAATGTTATAACTTACATAATACTAAAGGAAATTATCAAGGGAAAAGTAATCATAAATACAGTCATTTACATGAATCAAAGTCGCATTCCTTAGATGAATGCATGATCCTTAACAGAATGAAACGGGACTTGCACAATCGAAACATGATGTATGAAACGAGACAGCCACAATATTAAAACGTCCCGAAAATATAACTGTAGGCCCTGTCGTCACATTTACCGATAATGTACTATAATTGCCAGTCCTCATATCACAGTGTAACACTCCATTAATAATTAGACACAGGCGCGGCAGTTTCCTTGTTATCGAATAATTCCTTTAACATATTGTGCAAATTAGGTCTCCAGCGGCATTTATAAACCAAGATTGAACAGGTGACATAGAATTGTCAACCATGACAGGCAATAAATTACAGGTATTAGGGAAACTAACCTTTCCTGTACGGTTAGACAAGGAAACTAACCATATATATATTGAATTTTATATAATACGAAATTATAAACTAGGTTTATCATACCTTATTAAACAAACCATAATAATTAACCCTAAAACATAAAATAATACATTTTAGGAATTAATGTATTCCAATACAGGATTGTCCAGGCCAATATATAAGTCCATGTAATGTTTACCATATACGTATTGAAAATGAGGGAAACGATTCCATTATCATAAAGGCCATTGCTGCACATAATAATATATTACCTCCAAATTTCGGCCATAAATTGAAGGTAAAGCTTCCATCTCATGTACAGCCACATACTACCGTTCTATCCTTAATAGAACTAGTAAAATAATATATAACCAGGGATTAATTTACTTTAACCAATGTAAACAGTGAAAATATCACTGATATTAATAAAACATCTACCAATATTCATGTAAAGAAAGGAACATATCTATGTGATCTGTACAGATGGAAGTTAGACCAATACCACAAGGAAATATTGTATCGGTTCTTACCGAAGGATAAAGTGATAGTCACGTAAGGGAACAACTTAGAAATTTTGTCAGTGGACGCGATTTTCCACTTTATCTTGATAATCTTATCAACATACTAGCCACATATCACAATGCGATTGCCCTACCTGGTGAGTTATTAGGGAAAACATACCATTACTCTAACATCCCTTCAACCCATTTACTCGAGCATATAGACTACCGTACCTCATAGTAGGCAAAAAGTTGTAAACGAAATAATAAATGAAATGATGGATGAAAGCATTATTAAGAATTCTAACTCCCCTTTTAACAGCCCAATGTTTTTGGTTTCAAAATATAATGGTGAATGTAGGCCAGTCATTGATTACAGAAAAATAAATAATTCCTAAAATTAAAGATAAATATCCCCTCCCTCTTTTAAGATGTTTTGTCTAACATTGGTGAAACAACACCTATGATATTCTCCACCTTAAAACCTTGGTCAGTGGAAACTGGCAAGTAGCATTAGATGATAAAAGTCAACCCATTACGACATTTAGTACTTCCCATGGTTATTATGAATACATTCGTAGACCATTTGGGTTATGTAATGCTTCATCCACATTTCAGCATATGGTCAATTTTCGTGTTGGCATTATTAATAACGTAGTCATCGCTAATCTCAACGATTTGATTATTTTCTAGAGACGTACAGTCGGCGGCAAAAGTCCTGTCGCCTCACTTTCTTCACCGAGGCACTCGATGTTCATAGACTCGAGATTATTGGGTGTAGAAAACTTGCGTATTTCTCGAATCCATGAACACTGCCTGTCTCGGTGAAGCAGGTGAGGCGACAGGACTTCTGCCGCCGACTGTACATTCATAGTAAGTAACTATAAAGAAGGTTATCCAGAGATTACATTAGGTAGGCCTCAAACTTTAAATGTCTATGTCTCATTTTCTTACCAGGAAATTATAATTTTAGGTTATACATTAACTGCCACTGTGCTCCATACACAATCTGATAAAATACGAGCAATGAGAGTATTCACTATTCTAAATAAATGTTACTAACATAAAATCATTCTTGGGTTTATGTTCTTATATAAAATCCTTGTAAAGAATTTTTCCCAAGTAGCTAAACCCCTAAATAATCAACTCGAGATTTTGTATGGATACCAGAGAAATAGCTGAGCTTTGAATTATTAAAGGTTAATTAATGTCAGCTCCAATTTTTGCGTTCCCAAATATTAATTACCTTATCTCACGTGTACAGATGCTTCTTCAGTAGGCTAAGGCGCTGTACTTATGTAAGAGATAGCTATGGGTCTATGTCAGGTATGTGCTTATGCTTAAAGAATATTAAATGCGCAGGGAACTCGTTACTCTGTAACAAAACAGGAAACTTTAGCAATAGTATGGGCACTTCGTACTTTTAGAGAAATCGTATTAGGCTATCCTTTACAAGTTTTCGCGAATTATCAAACAATCCTTGGCTTACTATAACATCAAACCCTAACGGGAAAATTATACCAAATATCTAACCATTCAGGAATTTCTCCCGCATATTGATATTAACTACCTTCCAGGACGATTAAATAAGGTAGCAGATCCCTTAAACAGTCATCTTGTCATTTTAGTTCCGAGGACACCCATGGACTTTGACCTTAATGCGGTTCATAAACATTAGCAAACAGATTCTATGATAAATGTAATAAGATATTCATGAAAAAACCGAAGATGAAAATAATGGACCAGAATTACCCAGTCACTTAAATATATTTTCCCTTCATGATGATATTATTTACAGAAAACTAAGGAAACGTGACGTACAAACCAATCAAATAGTGATACAACAAATAATAATTCCCTCAGTATTAATTACCGTTATATCATAATGCAGCAGGACATCCTGGGAGAGGTAGGTATCTGACCACTCTCCGTACAATATACAATTACCATAAACTAAGGGTAGATGATAAAACACATATATCGCTCAGTGCGAAACATGCAATGCAAATAAAGGCCATACATTTGGACCTCTGCTCCATGACGGGAATCCTTAATCCTGGACGAACCATGGGGCATAGTAGGAATAGATCTACTTTCCTTACCAATTTCGAATCAGGACGCAAATAACTTATTACCTATGGTTAACCATTTTCTAGATATTTGGTGGCGGCACCATTACGATAAAAACCGCAAAAGTAAGTGCACATATATTTTTAAAAAACAAATTCATATGCCCATATACATGTCCCGATATTATAAAAGGTATCTGACTCCTACTATATTAAGCAAACGTTTGTATTAACATATCTCCCAGCAGCTCATGGGTTAACATAACGGCAAAACCGTAAAATACTAGAAGTACTTCGTGGCACAGAAACAATGAAAATCCCTCCACATGGGAAGACTGCATCGATATGAGTCTATAAATACCACTACAAAACACCGAAATAAAAGGACAAACTCCACACGAAATACTATAGAGCGTACAGAAACGTCTTTCATGTGATATAAAATTGCCACACAGAAGCCATGCTACAACATGGACAACTACGCTGAACGACAGTGAGTTGCATTTCAACAATTTCCGCATGATGTACAAAATGATTTATAGGCTTGCAGGGAAAAGATGCGTAATCGCCGACATAACAAAACAAATTATAGGCTTGCAGGGAAATAATGCGTGATCGCCGACATAACAAAACAAATTATAGGCTTGCAGGAATAAAATGCATAATCGCCGACATAATAAAGTAAACAACTCAAATGTTCACTCCAGGTGATAACATAATAATACGGGTACCCGATCGAAACTTCACACAGTCATATCTTTAGTAGGTAATAAATAAGCTTATAATAAAGAATAATTTTACCAGGCGGTTGATATTGTTTATGTAAAGAGAATAAAGAGATTGGTAAAAAGCGCACAAAAACCCAACATCCAAATTAAAACCAATCAATGTCTCTGGAACATCAACAATTTCCTCTTCCTAGTAATATTATCCCTACTACTGATGGTTATAAAATAAACAATTACAAACAAAAACTCCGATCGGTTTCCAATGAAAAATATAATATTTTTTCTTACAGATGTGGCCCAAATCAACCTATATAACGGTTTTCATGTCTATACTCGTGGCGGCTACAAGCTCCGACGAAGTGCATAACGCAGATAAAGATGACGTCTTCAATCCGGGAGCTCTCGTTTACAATTTTATCAAACAGTTGAAAAGAAAAAAGAAATAATAAAATATTGGTGATGAACGATATGATCACTATTTCATACTCTTTACAGGATACATCTGAATTATTACATACATTTTCTGCCATTGAGCAGTGGGTACAGATAAGGTACTTAATGATACACTAGTTTTGTTTGACAGGTATCACATGAATGAATTTACCTATTTAAATGCATTATCTTCTGTAATGTCTTTCCACCATTGGGCTCCCTAGGAATGAATTCAGCGACTCAGGTATTATTGCTCACTTATAATACAAAAATATAATGGCTTAGAGCCATCATCACAGCCCAGAGCGTGATTTAGATCATTTTTAAGTGAAATTTCATGAGCACTATTTGGTACTGCTTAGATAGTGGTATACAAGCATTATCCCATACATAAAAGGTTGCGGGACAAGCCGTTGCTAATCAAGATAAGATAGAGTAACAGGTATATACTGTATTAGTGTGCAATCATTGCACAGAAACTAAATACGATTTATATAGCTTTACATTATCAACGAATGAAAAGAACTACATATATGTGTGTTTATGACACAGGGTGGTGTGATGCGTCTAACACAGCCTTTCCAACACCATGACTTCTGTTGTACCTCCTCGTGGCCACACACGGTAACTGGGTGTCTTGCGGCCCCAGGCAAAACCAGCAGAGGATCCCGGAGCAACAGTGGGCCCCAGAGGTACGGCATGCAGGCCCAATGGCGTGTGGAAACGCCCTGGTGCCTACCAACCACTGAACCCACTGCCTTGTGGGGTTTGCCTCTTTGGGCAAAGGCTAGGGGAAGGATACCTCGATAATAAACCAGGATCGGGGGCGCCTATAGGTGAGCGCTAACAGACCAGTGTCTCGGGCAGCCCCCTGCAGCTGAGGACGAAGCCTGGTCGTCTCGAGTTTTCTCTTGCCATCAGGGCTCCTTCTCCCCTCGGTCAAGATACGGGTCTGAATACTGCACACATTCTTACTCGTTAAACCCAGTGCAGGTTTGATGCCCTCAACAAACCGATCCTGACCAAGTCCCACGGCAATGGCTGTCTGGTGGTGGGGGCTAGCCCTGGATGAGGGTTGGCTCTTAGCTGGACAGCTGCACGTTGGGCGGCGGAGGTGAATATGGTCGTTTTCTTCTGGGACGAGGCAGCAGGAGAGTCCGGCGTCAACCTTCGTGACTAAGCAGCCCTATTTAGGACCACACTGCTTACCCCCGGAGAATGGGGAGGGGCATAGAAAAGGTTGCCTAAACATTGTCAGCCTCAAAAACCTGTCTGAGCTGGTAGCCACGCCTGCTGGACCATCCCCTCTTATGTGGTCGAAATAGAAGGAAATACAACATTAAAGTCGCAGCTTGGAATGTCCGTACCATACTCGACTTAAATCTTAATACAGACAGACTGGCTAGACGCACTGCCCTCATCGCCCAAGAACTGGCCCGTTACGATGTCGACGTCGCTGCCCTGTCAGAGACAAGACTGCCAGATGAGGGCAGCTTGACTGAGGACCAAGGTGGCTACACCTTCTACTGGAAAGGCTACCCCACACAAGAACGAAGAATCCATGGTGTCGGCTTTGCAGTCAAGAATTCCCTTGTACGCCTGATTTAAGACACGCCAATTGGCTTTTCAGCACGCCTGATGAATATGAGGGTTCCCCTCTCCAGAGACTGACATGCAACCATCTTTAGCTGCTATGCTCCGACCCTTGACAGCCCTGAGGTCGACAAAGATGCATTCTACGAGCAGCTGGATGCGGAGCTGCAGCGTACACCAATCTCAGACAAGATGATCCTACTGGGAGACTTTAACGCACGAGTGGGCTCCTCCCACCTGGCATGGGCCGGGGTCGTTGGCAGGCACGGAATAGGCAAAATAAATGCCAATGGCCACCGGCTTCTCTCCCTCTGCTCACAAAACCAGCTTGTCATTACCAACACTATCTTCAAGACAAATGAAATATATAAAGGAACATGGAAGCACCCTCGGTCTCAGCAGTGGCACATGCTGGACTATGTGATCATCAGGCAGCGTGACCGGCAGGACGTACTGCTGACCCGTGCTATGCGTGATGCTGACTGCTGGACGGACCACCGCCTCGTTCGGAGCTTTATGTCCCTCCACATCCGACCGCCTACCAGAAAACGACCAGCCATGAAGAAGCTTAACTGTGCCTCCCTCAAGACAGCAGATGGAAAAACTAACCTCGCTGACGCCATCTCACACTGTATGGCTGATGCTCCTGCCCTCGAAGAATTAGAAGATTGCATTGAAGCCGGTTGGACCCATTTCGCGAAGACTGTCACAGATGCTGCGGAGGAGGTCCTCGACTTTGCTGAGCGGAAGAACAAGGATTGGTTTGATGAAAATATTGCTGGCATTCACAAGCTTCTGGAAGCAAAAAACAAGGCACATCAGACCTCCTTAAACAACCCCTCCTCAGACTATTTGAAGCGACAATGGCAAAGCAAGAGAGCTGAAGCTCAAAGAACACTCAGAGCCATGGAAAATGACTGGTGGCTCGGAATTGCTGCGGAACTACAAGGCTTTGCGGACTCCGGGGACCTCCAGAACTTCTACAGCTCTCTTAAACAAGTTTTTGGGCCAACCAACCACTCCCTTGCACCAGTTCGATCCCAGGACGGAGCAACCTTACTCATGAGCCAGAATCAAATTCTAGACAGATGGCAAGAACACTATCGCAACCTTCTCAACACGCATAATCCCTGTGATCCTGGACAGCTAGATGCCATTCCGGACAGACCCACAGTTTACGAGATGGATGTTGCTCCCACCATGGAGGAAGTCAAGAATGCAACCCACAGCTTGAAAAACAACAAGTCTCCCGGCGCTGATGGCATCCCCGGTGAGGTTCTCGGACACGGTGGCGATGCTATGCACATTCGGCTCCACGAAATGATCTGTGCAATGTGGGAAGCTGAACGTGTACCGCAGCAGTGGAAAGACGCCAGAATCATCTCTATCTACAAGAAGAAAGGCGACCGAGCTGTGTGTGGAAATAGCCGGGGTATCTCGCTACTGGCTATTGCGGGAAAAGTGCTGGCAAAGGTACTGCTTGCGCGACTAAACAAGCACGTTGTCGACGATGTGTGCCCTGAAACCCAGTGTGGCTTCCGAAGAGAGCGTGGCACCGTGGACATGATTTTAACAGCTAGACAACTGCAGGAAAAGTGTCGTGAACAGCACCAAAACCTGTGTCTGGCCTTCATAGATCTAACAAAGGCCTTTGACACGGTCAACCGGGAGATGCTGTGGTGCGTCATGAGGAAATATGGTTGCCCTGACAAGTTCACAGCAGTCACCCGGGCTTTCCATGATGGCATGAGGGCAAGTGTTGTTGTCGGAGGCGAAGAAATTGCAACCTTTGACGTGGAGCTTGGTGTTAAGCAGGGGTGTGTGATTGCCCCCATCTTGTTCAACATCTACCTTGCTGCAGCAACCTTCCTTTTTCATGAGAGAATTCCACCTGGACATGGTGTCGGCCTCACATACCGGCTCGACGGAAGTCTCTTCAACCTGCGCCGTCTCCAGGCCCGAACAAAGACTCTGAGTGACAAGGTGTTCGAACTGCAATATGCAGATGACTGTGTACTAGTCGCCCACTCCCCCGAGGACTTACAAGAAGCACTCAACATCATCTACGACATTTACAGCACTCTTGGACTAGTCATCAACACCGACAAAACTGAAGTAATGTATCAGTGGTCTGGTGTTGCCCCACCTGTAGAGCCTGTTATAAGCGTCGCCGGAGCTGAACTCCAGATCTCTCCTCAATTCAACTACCTCGACAGCTTGCTGTCAGTCGACTGCTCTACTGATGAGGAGGTGAACCGAAGAATCAACAAGGCATCGGCATCCTTCGGCAGGATCCGCGATAGAGTCACCCAGAACCACAACATTCGACTTGCAACGAAGATTGCTGTGTACCAAGCTATTTGCCTCAGCATGCTGCTATACGGAAGCGAAACCTTCACTCTGTATCGGAAGCATATTAAGCTTCTAGAAGCCTTCCACATGCAGTGCATCAAGAAAGTTCTTGGTCTCACTTGGCAAGACCGTATACCTCACACTGTTATGTTGGAGCGTGCTGGAATTTCGAGTGTTGAATGCCTCCTCCGCCGCAGGCAGCTGAGATGGCTGGGGCATGTCCTCCGAATGCCCGCTACACGCCTGCCAAGACGCACCCTCTATGGGCAACTGTCCAACTGTGGCGGCCCAAGAAAAAGGTTTAAAGATCAGGCCAAGAGAACACTGAAGAGTTTCAACATCAACCCAGACAATCTCGAAGATGCAGCTGCCGACCGAAATAGATGGCGCTCTATCTGTCATCAAGGTGCGGCTCACTTTGAGCTGAATCGAACTGAACAGTGTAATGAGCGACGCCGGAGGCGCCACGAGAGGGTACTTCATCGCCTTCAGCGCCCTCCACCACCGGAACCAGAACTCCGGTGCCCTGAGTGTGGATGACTCTGTGGCTCCCGCATTGGACTCTACAGTCATAGGCGCACCCACCGACAGCAACTACCATGAGGGCATCCGTCATCATCGACTTCGATGGACTTCCTTAAGCAGCAAGTAAGCAACATCATAATTTTAGGCTTCTATTTATTTCTGTGAGTTAGCAGGAAAATGATAGCAGGTGAGGAACTTAGAGAGGAATGACAACCATTTATTAAGAGAATATTTACTGCGGGTAAGGTAAGATCAACTCACAATTATTACCACTCCAACAGCTACGAAATGTAATGGTACAATCAATGATGAAATACCATCTTACTTATTATCTTCATACACCTACTTGGTATATTATTATACAGTCATGCGTAGTATTTTAACACAAGATCATATCCTCATTATTTTTATTCCCATAAAAGGTAAAATGTTATTCACAAGCTACGCACTTCAACAATTCCCAATGAAAATGGAAGTAATCCTTTAATATTCGATTTTCATCCAATAAGTATTATACTTAGTGATGATGTCATCAATGACACACAACTCCTCAAGTGCCATGTTGCATATCTTCATTTATGTGTTTGTCTTGCATATTTCTTTGCATTTAAGTCTCCAAAGGATGCAAAATCTCCACTTGCTTGGAATCAAAGTAATACTAATCAAGCACTATATGCATGTACATTCATATCTTTTACTAATCAAACTCTCTTTCATCATCAATTTTAATTTCCACTATCTATACTTACCTGCTGAAACACAATTAACATTAATTTGCCCTAATCATCCTACACATGGTATGGTTCAAGGCTGCTATAAAGAGGCAGGCTCATTTGAAGTACGATCCAAGGGAATGGTTACCTTGCCTAATACACATAAATTGCTTGAAAACGTGACACACTCTCTTCCACCTTTCAACATATTTCATTTAAAGTCGACTTATTTAACATCTCCTAATTATCAGTTGTTTCAGAAAAAATGAAACTATTAAGTTACTCAATGAGAATAGGATTCAAACATCCTTATTATATAATTTGATTCCTCCAGATATTGATCAAAATAAAACTTGGTACCAATGTTTATTATCCCATGTCTTATCTTTCTGGCATGTATTATAATATTTTTCCAATGTATAAGACAGTCTAAAATACTATTTTTGTATTGTATAAGAAAGAACTATCGATGTATACTGAATTATCTTGTATTGAGAAGAATAAGACTGTTATTTCACAGCCTCAACATAGCAACACGGCTCCCTCCTCATTAATGTGTGAATCTTTAGCATAGGTTAGCTTATATACACACAATAACATGCACCTAGCTAAATACATTAATATTAAGATGAAATTTTATGTAAAAATGTATTCATGTTCATGTATTTATATTCATGTATTACCGGTAATGTTAATTTTAAGCATATGGTGTGCCGATGTCTTAATGTCTATTTTTAGGTTACTATACATGTCTTCATTGTTAATATCTTAGTTATCATGTACCCTACCAACATTGTGAACTGGCCTTCTATTAAATAAAGCATTAATGCCTGGAGCCAGGCTGGTAGCGGACTGAGCGATGTACACCATAAAAGCCCCTAAGATCAGGTAGAAGAATAGGGTCACCAAAACACCATAAATTTACCTACCTGCATCTGCCTTAGACCATTAACACAGACATGTAACTTCCCTACCTTATTTTCACAATGCTCTCAGGTAATACCGGATGTTTGTACTTTCACTCACAAAAGAGAGAGAGAGAAAGTAAGAGAGGGAGAGAGAAGAGAATGGGGTGGAGCTTAACTACACCTTCCCTTCAAGTACCTGCAGGTCATAAACCTTCCTATCTCGTTTACCATCTTTCCAAGATGCTTTTAGCCCAGGTGTCTACCTCTGTCCACCTCGGTTCACTTTCACTTTCAGAGAAGAAGGAATAAAGCAGGGAGAAGAGAGAAGTAGGTACAGAATCAAACTGACCATTCACAGGCAACACAGTCACACTCTAGCCATTCTGTAAACTATTGAGTTTGAAATGTATATAAGCAGTGAAGTTTAACTAATAGGTAGGATACTTAACACTGACTCCCAGGGCTATACACTTGTCTCCACAAAGAGAGACCATACAAATAAGACAAGGCACATCATTATCATTCCCTGTATAGATATAAGTATATATTAATAAATTAAGCCTTAAGAAACTTGTGAAGTCAATTACCTAAGAAAGCACCCCGTCTTCCACGTTAACTAATACAACCACAACAACTACTACAACTACAACTCCAAGAATTACACACAAGTAAGTTACCAGTTTCTGCCCAGAGTTCAAGCCTTCAGAACTGGTAAAACATTAAGGTATTGTAACCCATTGTAACACTAAGGCATTGTAGCACTAACCCATTGTAACACTAAGGCATTGTAACCCATTGTAACACCAAGGTATTATAATACATTGTAACACAATTGAAACAATATATATAATGTACAAATTTAAGAGGATAATACACTTATCATCGTGTGCAAAGTTTCAAGGCTTTGCTTTAGTATTTGGAGTGCCCACCACCCGCCGAACCAACTGCCTCCAAATGTGCTGAGTAGGATTCCAAGACACACAAACAAGTCACCATCCAACTCTATGTCTTCAAGAACATTAGTCATAGCAGTAAGAAGTTCTCCCCTAGTTTCGTGGAGGCATTGTTCAACTCTGTCCTTGAGTATCACTCTAAATGTTCACAGATGTTGAGGTTAGGCAATGCTCCTGGTCACACATCATTCCCAAAATAATCAACTTTGTTCGCCTTCAGAATATTCTGGGTGAAAATCCTTAGTATCAATAGACTGAAGGAACCTGTAGGTACTTGTTAAGCTCTTCCTCTTCAGTTGAACCTGGTCAATTTCCTTTGGAACCCTCAAATGCTTGTCTTCTTAGCAAGTGACTCAATGATGATATTCCTGCTTAGCTGACACAAATATTGTGCTGTCTGTTCATGCCGGCTGTCCATCTCACATTCGAAGGGATCACGGTTCCAATTCCATTTGATGAAGTCCTCAGTTAGGCTACTTGCCAACCCAGTATTGGGATATGGTTCCTGGAGGCTGATCATTGGTGACTCAATATGTGATAGCCATGAGGTAAATGAGTTCTTCAAATATTGCCACGAAACGCCACCCATATGGAAGCAGCCCGTTTTGTGGCATAGTCAGGAGGAATCAGCTTGAAGCCTCCAATTCTCATACATGATCACAGGATCGTGAAATCAGAAAAAATCAAGTCTGATATAAACGTTTTGAAAAGATCCATGTGTCATAGTAAAGTTAAGTCTACCTTTTCCTAATATATAATTGTAGGATTTATGTAATGTCATATCGACGGTACAACATTACTACTGGGTAATACACAACCCTAGTAAACCAATAAGTTATAATTATAGTTTATTTTCCTCTGTTCTGAATTCTTAAATAAACACGTATTGGAATAAGAAGACGAAAGAAGTGTCAAGCCTTACTGGTGCGTAGGTGGGGTGGGATGTCACGTGAGGTTAATACACTAAGTAGCTAGCCTAATTATTGGGCAAACTTGGTTCATGATGACATTACATATTATTATACTCTTTCTTGTATACAGTAATAAGATTAGCATCAGCAGGCCCTAATGTGTCTTATGTAACTCTAGCAGTGTATGAAATCTATGGGTGAGAGGGGACATATCTGAGCTGTATGAAGTTGTAGCGGCCCCATACATGGCTGCTCCTATATTCCCTCCTTTGTTGCCCCACGCTTCCAGCCTGAGTCATCCCGAGGAACGGCGGGTGTACTAATACGTTCCCAGACGCATCTATATCCCCTCCTTTGAACACCTGGCGCCAGACACTGCCGCTCCTTGTTCCTGCCTTAGTCATCCCGGGAGCAGCGGCTAGACTATTCTGCTAACAGACTGCACCAGGGGTCATACGATCAGGTGACGACGCCTGTACCAAGGCCGCTTGAAGAGTAGGTCTTCCCGCGTCTGTCTCTAAACTCGTCCTACCACGCGCATGACGTCAGACTGAAGACAGGATTGGTGACTCACCTCACCTCACATCACCTTCACCCAGTCAGACCCACGTATTCTAACTCACACAGAGTCACACTTAGTAGTAGCCCGCGACACCCCCCAAAAAATAAAGTCCAGTGTGCAATGATAAAAGGCCATACTAGCCCATGGAAACAGGTAATATACTATATTTTTTATACGGACATGAGCAAGGATATTTTATTTTATTTAATTAGCAGGGTGGAAGCAGTTAGATACCCAGTAGTAGCCATAGTGAATGAACTCAGTCTCATAAATGTAAGATTATGGAACAGTCTGAGTGTAAATGTAGATAATAGCTCTTTCACTAATCCAGCTGCTAAAGACAGGGAAGTATATATGTTTGCAGATGCCCCTCACTTGATGAAGCTGATTCGTAACAATGTTCTTGACTATGGGTTTATTGTACATTATACTACGAAAGTAAATAGTGAATGTGTTCGCGAACGAATCAGAGGAAGTGTACATGATCTAAAAACCATCATGTTGATGTAACAGGAGTTCAAAGGATGAACGTCATGAAGGCTGTTCAGTTGCTATCAGAAACTACAGCTAAGTCCTTGCAGTATTTTGGCCAGAAAGGACTTTTGCAGAGCAAGGATTGGGAAGGTACAGTACGAGCAAGTTAATTTCTCTAGTGGATTCATGGTTTGATTTGTTGAACTCCAGAGTGTGTTATGATGTAAAGTTCACCAGACACGCCTATGGACTCAACTTACAAGAGCAAAATAAAGTTTTGGAGGATATGGTGAACACCATTAAAGCAATGAACGTTTGAGATAGAAAAACACTCTTTCAGTTTCAGAAAGGCATGCTCATATTTTCTCAGTTTTTGCTTAAACTATATGAAATGCTGCAGGAAAGGTTCACTATTTCTTATGTATTAACACATAAATTAAACCAAGATATTTTGGAGAATCTGTTTGCTTCCCTTCGGCAGATGGGAGGGTGCTCTGACCACCCATCCCCAATTCAAGTGAAGTATAACCTCAAAACATACCTTCTTGGGAAGAACATTGCGTTGGTTGGGGCAAAATACAACACACAAGAATATGCAGATGAGGTAAACATGTCAAGCAGTTGGTTTTCCAGCACAGCTTCATCACAATATCATAAGATTGAAAGTAGTGATAGGCCTAAGGTCGAGAGCTTTGCCTGTCAGCTATACTTTTCACATAATTTGATTTTGATAATTCCATGTGTGAAATGGAAGACACTAAGAACTGTCTTAAAATAAGTACAGAATAAGAAGAAGAGACATTAGAAAAAGCAATGGAAACAGAAGGACTGAGGTACATTGGGGGTTATTTGTCAAAAAGTGTCCACATTACAATTTACTAGGCACAGATGCAAGCACAGAAAACTGGATTGGTACAATTTCTAGAACAGAAGGGAAGTTAAAGTGACCCAGCAATATTTTTTTGATCAACTGAAAAGATGGAAAGACTGTTTATTTGTTATCACGGAGATAAGGAACTCAGAGAGGCACCAACATGTGTAACAACATTAGCAAGTGAAATAAGAAATTTTGTAGATTTACCAGATGATGTGATTAGGTTTTTGTTCGTTGTCGCATATTTTTCAGGATGCGCATATTAAACAAAAAGCGAAATTCACAGAGGAAAATATCTAATAAAATGTCAAAACTAAGATAAGAATTCAGTGAAAGAGCAAAGCATGGTAATACTTATGAATAAGTATTGTATATATCCTACATGGTATTTTTGATAAATTATGAAGTTTAAACTTACTCTTAGTACTGTAATTTATGTATTATATTTGTTTCCTTATTAAAATATTAATGCCTACCCATTTTTCTTCAACTAGGCTTTGAAATAGTTTAAAGTTGAGAGCTGATCACAAGAGAGACAGATTTTTCAAATCAAAAGGTAGGCTATTCTTTTGGTGCTAGAATGAATAATGCTATAAGGAATAATGGTCACAAGCTGCATCATTCCCCATCTGCCCCCAACAATATCAAATATCATGTATCCAGTGCAAAATGTTGTGTTTTGGGCAAGGTTTGTAAAGGGTATCTATGAGTGAGGGAGCGAGAGACTCTTCACTCATCACTCTCTTCCTGCCTGCGCGGTGGGACCACCTACTCTTCAAGCGGCCTTGGCCTGTACCAGGCCGCTCCCAGACCACATCCGGGATCTTACCCCAACTGAATGGGCCGCTCCGTCATTGTACAGCCACTTCCACACTAGCTCTGGACCGAGGAGCACAAGCTCTTGCCGTCGTACCAGCCGCAGCCTTCCACCGTGTTCCTGCCTTGATCACACGTGTGCGTTCCAGTTCTACACAACCCTCCTGCAGCAACAACGGCCCTCTCTCGACGTTACTCGGCAGGCTGGCCTTCTATATATACGTCTGTGCATAACCTCTGTATCTACCAATAAACTGTTACCGTGTATTCTAGAGTCTGTTCACCCGGGTAGTAACGCAAGGGCTTCTTTGACGTTATAAAGTTATTGCGTGCGTTCCAGTTCTACACAACCCTCCTGCAGCAACAACGGCCCTCTCTCGACGTTACTCGGCAGGCTGGCCTTCTATATATACGTCTGTGCATAACCTCTGTATCTACCAATAAACTGTTACCGTGTATTCTAGAGTCTGTTCACCCGGGTAGTAACGCAAGGGCTTCTTTGACGTTATAAAGTTAAATGCTGGGCAATAAATGAATTTCAAACAGTAAGTAGTGTGACAGAGAATGTAGAGAATTCGCCGAGTTTAGATAGAAGCGCCGAGACCCTATATAATAATGATAGGATTATAAAATTATATTAGTGAAAAAATATCACATATAGTATAGTATATATATACAATAAGGTATTGTTTCACAAAAAATCGTTGGGGGTTGTAATAGTTTACTTCAACCTGTAAGATCATACAAATGTCACATACGAAAATATAATAATTACACAAAACATAAAATCATTACACTCTTCCAGTTAATATTAACCAATACCTTATTTTACCGGATATCTTTAGTATAATTCACTTTAATTCTACATACAATGAGATCCTACAATTATCTTTCATTACCAATAATGTTCATAACGTATCACAAACACACAGCCATATGAATGTCACAAACCTACTTCACAATAGTGCTTGATATGCCGAAATAATCTTATATACATACAAATTAATTATAACATTTAACTCACACTGTAATCCTCTAGATATAGTGTGAAACAACTCCACCCCACAAGACGGAATGGAAAGCTCACCTGACCACCTCGACCCAGTCACTGTAACAGTTTCATGTTTACATTGCTATTATTTCACTACTGTAACAGTTACATGCTTATATTGCCTCTATTTCACTGCTGTCATTATTACATGATCCATTATGTACATACAAAACAAATACATACTAAAATAAAAGAGATAATTACCTGAATCCTCAAATACCAACACCAAAACCACCACCTCCACCAAACACAGACTCAGGACTGAAGGGAGGGTATCAGGTTAGGCCTACTTGCCACCTCACAATTGCCCTCGAAAACAAAATAGCAATGGCATGCGCTACTGAACTAAAGTTACCATGAATAAATTATCAGATCATTACGGTATAATAAAACACCATTTTGACAACAAAATAATAAATATCATATATATGATACAGGTATGGTCTTGCAAAACATCAAGTATAGTATAAAGAACTTTATTTCCTATAATAAACTGTTAATATTATACTGTACATGACTCAAAAGACATTTTTTTTTTCTATACTTCAACCTCGGGGCTGTAGGCTGTCAGTTGCCCGTGACTCTTGCGAGGCCCCGAGATTATTGGGTGTCGTGGTGATGTTGGTACCGTAGCTTCTCTTCTGCCCCACTAGATGACGACACCTTATTTATACACGTCACTATCAGGAGAGAGCAGCTACACCGTCACTCACAGCATCTTGGAATATGGTCTTGCATCTTCTATGTTGTAAGTTGACGACGATGTAGGGGTTATTTTCTTGACGTGTTGGCTAAGCCAGGATAATTGACGAACAGCTGGACCCAGTTCACCTCCGAAAATTCCCAGACGTTTTCTCGTGGATTCTAATCCGGTTCCTTGACACTCGCAGTCCGTCTCTTTATCCACTCTGCCACCGCCTCCCCCATACTTTTATAACAGCTAGTACAGTATATAATTGTGGTTTAAATAAATCACACTATTTTAGAAAATATGGACAAAATAAATCAACATTATAATTCTTAATATTAATGAAATTGTTTTTATCAAATATGGCATTCCATCTCCTGCTGATATAATTGTAAGATTAAAAACAAGTATCTGTCAAAGTCAAGTGTGACAATGCAGAAGCTTGTGTTCTAATAATGCTCGTATATATGCCACCAAGGCAAATTTACCTGAATGATGTGTGCATCTTTTAAATTTATTCTTCTAAGTTTAAGATTATTAAAAATCAATTATATGGCCAAACCGAAGCACAATGTCGTCAATGCGCTAGATGATGGTACTCTGAATTCTGACCTATGTTTCAAACAAATTTATTATGTATTTTGTATTAAGTACAGTAATAGGTCTATACATATATATAACAAATCCTACACACCACATGTTTGCCTGTACAGTAACACTAAAAAAGACGGCTATTATAGTTTATAGAGAGTAATATTAAGCACTGAAAAATTTTGCTTAATGGAAAATCTTGTAGCTAGTACATCTCGTAAAAAGTAACTAGATATTGTGCCTTCAAAATATACAGTTTCTCTTCTGCTTGAGCAGCGGAGTGATTCTTCCACCTGTATTATGGATGTTGATGTATCTGCCTGAGTCAGTGATACCACTGCAGTACAGGACAATACCAATGTAATTGATTGTTTCAAAGAATATCCCAGCTCATTTACCTTCACCTTCTAACATATCAGATGCTTCAGGGACTCGTCTACGAGTCCCAATTACTGCCCCAAGTACTACTCCACCGGCTCGCTCTTCTTCCAGTGGCCCAGGATTAGACATAGCTTATCGTATGAGTAAAACCTCAGGTCAAGGTGGTAGTGGGAAATCCCTCCACAAGGCTTCCCAAAATCAGTACTAAAGTAACACTGTTCAAGGTCCTTCAGTGGAATTGCCGTGGCTTGCGTGCCTCCCATGAAGAACTGCGCGTTCTTCTCTATACAGTAGTTTCTCTCCTGCATGTGATTCTCTCCAAGAGACAATGCTTGAGGACTACATTCCTGCCAGTCCTCCAGCATACTCTGCATTTTATTCCAATTCATTTGAAAGGCAGGGTCACCATGGTGTCTCTGCCATCCTAGTTCGGTGCGATGTTCCATTCACGAGCCTTGAGCTTGACACTTCGCTCCAGGCTATTGCAGTTAAGGTTTTTATGGACCGCCCATACACTGTGTGCTGTTTATACCTTCCTCCCAGTGTTATAGTTGAGAAGGGTGATCTCAACCGTCTTGTACGGGACTTTCCCTCTCCCTTTATTTTATTGAGTGATTTTAATGGTGTTCATCCTCTGTGGGGTGACAGTTCAGTCAATCTCAGGGGTGTTTTATTGGCTTCTTTTATTGAGGATGAGGGATTAGGGGTTTTATATATGGAAGGTGTGACACATTTTAATAGCCCTACTGGGATTTTTACCACCATTGACATTTTCCTCTGCTCACCCAGTGCTCTGTTGAATTTTACTTGGAGTGTGTTGCCCGATTTATATGGTAGTGACCACTTCCCTATACTCTTAGAAAATAACAGGTATGAACCGCATTCTCCTCTTCCTAGGTGGAGATTAGCGAAGGCTGACTGGCAGTTTTTTAGAGAGCTAACTTCTTCGGTCTCTTCTGTAGCAGATTTTGGTAGCTCTGACGAGGCTGTAACATATTTAACTAATATGCTACACTCTGCTGTTCTCAACTCTATCCCTAAAATTTCTGACCACTTTCCTAAACGACATGTCCCTTGGTGGTCACCAGTCTCCACCACTTCTGTGCAGGAGAACCGCGCTCCTTTCTCTCTCTCGCCTTCGTCGCAATCGTGGGGACCCAACTCTTTTAGAGAACTTCCAATGAGCTAGGGCTCGAGCTAGACGAGTTTTAAAAGAGGCACGACGTGTTTCTTGGAAGGCCTATGTGTTTTCTATTAATACTGAAACCCCACTCACGCAAGTGTCAGGAGAGTCCGTAAGATGGCGGGGAATTATTATCCTAGTTCTCCACCTGTTCTTTAAGGTCAATGGAATTAAGATCATGGATGGTTTAACAGTGGCCAACACAATGGCAGAGGCATTTGCAAGAGTCTCCAGCCATGACTCTCGACATCTGGCTGTCAGTCATGAGTTGGGAGCCCAGGAGCGCACTGTTCTGGATTTCTCTGGGAACGAGAATGAAAGTTATAACCATATATTCACCCTGAGAGAACTGCACTCTGCTCTTTCTCTCTCTGCGGTGACACTTCTCCTGGGCCAGACAACATCCCATATGCAATGTTGCGACACTTGGGTGAGGAGGTGATCTCATTTCTTTCAATCTGGCTGGAGGGTGTATTTCCTTCTGGGTGGAGGGTTGCTACCATCCTTTCTCCAAGCCGGGCAAGGCCTCTAGTGTTGCCCTCAATTACCGACCTGTTGCCTAGATCTCCTATTTTGGACACTAATTGAAAAGATGGTGAATGTCAGACTGGTATACTTCTTGGAACGGGGTAGTTTTCTGTCTCCGTCCCAGTCTGGCTTTCGTAAACACTGTTCTACTATATACGTTCTGGTCAGGTTGGAAGCTGCTGCATGTGAGGCTTTTGCACGACATCAACACCTGGTCTGTGTATTCTTTGATTTAGAGAAAGCCTATGACACTACATAGCAATATGGCATCCTGCAGCAACTCCATGCATATGGTCCACGTGTTCACCTTCCACGCTTTCTTAAGGAGTTTCTTAGTAGTCGCAGTTTTTGCGTGAAGGTTGGTACAGACCTCTCAGCATCCGTTGCACAGGATCAGGGCGTCCCCCCAGAGAAGCACCCTCAGTGTCACGTTGTTTGCAGTAGAAAATAATGGCATTGCCTCATCCCTTCCGGACGGTATAGCCAACTCGATGCACGTTGACGACCTAGCAGTCTGGTTTGCTGCTTCCCTCAGCAGCTTGCCCTCGACAGGGTGTCGTGTTGGGCTGATTCTCATGGGTTTCGCTTCTCTCCTGCCAAGACGGTTGCTATGCACTTCCGCATCCAAGGCGTCCATCCCGATCCAAACTTATTCATGTATGGCCATCGGATATGTTGTGTCGAGGAGACTTGCTTTTTTGGGCTTTATTTTTGACAAACGTTTGACTTGAGACCCCATTTACGTTCACTTAAGGTCTCTTGCCTCCAGGCTCTTAACCTGTTGAGTGTCCTGGGCCATGCGTCCTGGGGGGCTGATCGGGCCACCCTCCTCCGCCTATACCATGCTCTTATTAGGTCAAAACTCGACTATGGGTGTAAGGTGTACTCCTCTGTCACGGATGCCCATCTTTAGAGTCTTAGACCCTGTTCATTATGCTGGAGTATGTCTGGCGACCGGAGCCTTCAGGTCGTCCCCATTCCTTAGTCTCCTGGTGGACGCTGATGAGCCACCTCTTGATCTCAGTTGCCAGTCCTTGATGGTTCGTTGTTGGCATTGATTACATCGACTCCTGACTCCCTTCTCTGCTTGGCGGTGTCATCTGATATCATGTCTCAGTACTACCTTTCACATCCTCGCACACCATGGCCCTTTGGCTTCCGTGTCAGGAAGGCTATGGAGGAGATGGACATTGATGACTCCCAGATTTGTCCTGTGCGGGTCCCCAGGGTGGCTCCATGGCTTCTTCAAGAAGTTTACACCTGCACCTGCTTTTCAGACAAGAAGGAATCTCTTCCTTCTTCAGTGGCTCGTTCCCTCTTTATAGAACATGCCTCCTCTCACAGGGAGTCCCTCTCTGTATACACTGATGGATCAAAGTCTGATGCTGGAGTTCGTTTTGGGGTTGTCTTTCCCGACTTTTGTAGTGGCGGCAGGCTCCCTTCTGTCATGTCCATATTTACTGCCGAGCTCTCGGCCATTATATATGCCCTCCAAGTGATTTTTACTCTCTTGCAGCCTTCTTTTACTATTTTTAGCGATTCCTGTAGTGCCTTGCAGGCCTTGTGCAATTTTAACTCTTCCCATCCCCTGGTGTTGACCATTCTCGAGTGGCTTGTCCTCCTGGGTCGTCGTGGCCGCAGAGTCACATTATGTTGTGTTCCGGCTCATGTGGGTGTCGATGGAAATGAGCGGGCTGATGCCCTAGCTAAGGCTGCTGCCTCCTGCCAGGCATCATCCTGTACCTGCAGTGGACCTTCGACCCTACATAGATGCTACCGTTCGTTCCTGCTGGCAGGATAGATGGGATGCCGTCGGGGCAAGCAAACTCCACGGCATCTGCCAGCGCCTGGTTTTGTAGAACTACAGTGGCCTGTCCTGCCTGTGGGAGACGGTCTTGCCCATCTCCGCATTGGCCACATACTATTGACTCATGGGTTTTTAATGGAGAGGGCACCCCCTTCCTACTGTAATGATTGTCTGTGGAGGAGTAGTGTGAAGGAGTGCTGGGAAGAGGCAGTGTTAATTATTGGGTAGTTAAGACTCTTCACTACAAAACATTATCCTCTAGTAACCAGTAACACAAAATAATTAATCAGATAATAACTCGAATATAATAATAACTCGAAATATGTAATGTTTTATAGAAATGGAACTGAAATTTGTATGTCTGTGTATTGTATTTTACTTTAACGTTGTCATTATTAAGAGTTTTATTATTTAAATATTGTGGCATATAAGGTGCTGTAATATCATCATAAAGTAAGTATTAAAAGTAATGCTGATGGTAGTCTTCTATTGAATTAATCCTTTGTATTATTGTGTGCACTTAATTTTTAAATACTCGTCATTATAAAATTGTCGGGCTCGCTTCAACAGAAAAAACAGAGCAGTAACACTCTGCAATCGACAACAATATAATAATATAATGTTATCACTGCAGTTACTTGACGGTATCCATTAATTTTCAAGGAGAAATACACACAGTATCTATAACATTTTATTGGACGCTTAAAAACTTTTTGAGTCTCACTAACTTTGCCATGAAAGCTGCCACCTCAAAGGTTGTCACCACTGATTACCATATGCTTCACAAATAGTAACTAGCATTATTTTACTATGCCTACATGTTAACGATTTCCTTGTTATCTGCAGAAATTTACTTGTAATCCAATAATACACTATATGTAATGTAGAAGAAGTTATTTTTTTCCTGTGTGTCAAGTTGGTAAGCCTGCGAAAGCTACAAGGTGTGGGATCAAGCTCCTTTAGTGTGTGTGTGTGTGTGTACAGTCTGTGCGAAAAGTTAAGGTCGGGCGGCTGCGTAATATCGGGTCTATGCAGGTTTCCTTCAAATCGATTTATTATGGCATTCTGAGGAGTGATTTAAAAGATCCGTTATCCAGCAACAATTGGCAACTCTTACTGTGCGAGTAAGCCTAACAGACCAGTGGAACGTTTAAAATTAGTAAGCCTATTGACCTTGACTTATGGGAGGAGTGCATTTTGTATGGACGTTTTTTAGCGTGGATTTTCAGTGACAGTTCATTCTTTCACATTTTCAAACAATGCCTAGGAGGGTAACAACGAATGAAGACATTGCCTCGATAATTACTTTGAATAAAGAAAACTTTAAACCATCGGAAATTGCAGATAAAACTGGGATTACGGAAATGGTGAGGAGATCGATGCAACGTTATCGGGAGAGAGGTGAGGCTAGCTTACCCAGAATCTGCGGTTCACATGACTCGAACTCTCACTTCACCAGAAATATGCCTATACTCTGCAGGAGAAATTCTGTTTCATTCCATTCCACAGAATATGCTTTTCACAAAAAGTGTGGATGCTTGTGGTTCTCATAATTTTGTGTAATATTAATTACTGTTGAAACACATTTATCATTGAGTATAGCAATTTAATTAAATATGTCAAGTTTTATAGACACCCATCCAATCTGATGTCAATACAGTCCTATATCGAACAATATTTATATATGAGAGTACTCTTAATTTAAAAGTATGATGACCATGCTAAAATTCAATACATAGGTTTGTTATTGTGAACTCCATCTCCAATAGTCCCTTCACCCAAAATCAACCATTTATCATTAAGATAAAGAAAGACCAACAGCCACGGTTATTGGCGCCTCTCTTGCTCTTTCTCCTTCCAACAGCTCCTCCATACCCTCCCTTCTTCCTCTCAAACTCCTCCATAACTCGTCAGGTTGAAGCGACCCCATGATGAGTGTGCTCGTGTCTCCATCCTATCAGCTCGCGACTACACTTAAATGGTAATTAGCACAAAAGCAGAGTGCTGAAAATACATCCCACACACTCACAGCTATTCCTACACTGGCTGTCAGTGGCTGGTGTGACTCCGGGGAGTCTCTAGGTCTACACTATTTTGTTGTGAGCCTAGTCATGCATGTTTGGGGGCGCTGAAATATTAAAACTGCGCAGTCGACACCAGCAGTTACCCACACTTGTTGGTGGTGTCGACTTATGTTGTCACCCCCAGTTTAAAGGTTATAGGGGTAGTATTCTGTTGGATTATCTGCATCAAATTATTTCTTAAAGCTATTCCAATCAACATATCTTTATATTTTTTATTAATCTAGTCTTGTTTCCTAGCATACTTTGGAGAAATGAAGGCTCTCCAATGTACCAGAAGTATATTATCCCATTAAGGGAATATGTTGGTAAATATAAGAAGAATACGACATGGAAACTGCTGTAGCCACTTTTTGTGTGTTGCCTAGTGTGTTACATTTAAAAACATTGTATTCAAGATTAGCTGAAAGATTGCAAGCAAATCATGTGTCTATAATAGTGCATTTGTCGCGGCTTCTAGCCGCTTAAATTGTATTTATTGGTTGTGGAACCAGCACAGCTGGATTTGCTATAGAATACACCCCTTCTCCAGCCCAGGCCCCGTATAGGCATAATCTGGGCTAGAAGGGTCTATTCCGTGACGATCATCAGAAGTAAATTAAAATTCAAATCTGGCGCTGTACTGATAGTGGAGCCACCTGGTGGTGGCGTGATGAGGTATTAAGCCCGCTCCCCCGCTGGTCACCGCTCGGTCACTCCAATGAGAAAGAAAGTGAATACCTGCCGCATCGGGAGGTGGGTGGGACAGTCAAAGCTGTGCTGGTTCCACAACCAATAAATACAATTTAAGCGGCTAGAAGCCGCGACAAATGCACTATTATTGGTATAGTGGAACCAGCACAGCTGGATTTGCTATGCATGCGATGCGGTAGGTGGGAGGTGAGGTGGAGGCAATCACGTGCTTAGTTAAGAGCGGTCGACAGAGCGGGGAATCAAAAAGGTAACCGAGCAGGGTGAGGCTGAAGCTAAAGCAACTTCCAACACTGGCTAGGGGACTAGCTGTGGTGGAAGTGTAGTAGTAGCTAATAAAATAAAAACCGTAGACTATACTGTTATAGACCAGAATCGTTACCCAACTAAAGTTTTTATAGGCAGACTCGAGGGGTCGGGTACAGGAGAGGGGGTGACCCTGGGCCCCCCCCTATCATAAAAGGTAACCGAGCTAAGGTGAGGCTGAAGCTAAAGCAACTTCCAACACTGGCTAGGGGACTAGCTGTGGTGGAAGTGTTGTAATAGCTTATAGTAAAATATATATACCGTAGACTATTCTGTTATAGACCAGAATTGTTAACCAAATAAAGTCTTTATAGGCAGACTCGAGGGGTCGGGTACAGGAGAGGGGGTGCCCCCGGGCCCCCCCCCTTTTTATTAAAGTCCTCTGAGCTAGGGCTATGGCCCCGGCTCAGGTCATGCGATCCGATTGACCTAGGGAAAGGAGGGTTACAGGACCTAGAGTTGTAGAAGAGGTGGTCCGGAGAAGCCCCTCTCATCGCCTCCACGTATGTAGTAAACGCGTGGACTGGACAGAGGGAGTGGAAACTTCCATCCCTCAGGAATGAGGGTACTGCGAGAGGGCCAATCCTGTCGTCAGCCTGCTCGTTCTTAGCTAGGAAAGCAGGAGAGGGGGGGATAGTTAAAGAAGTAAGGTTAGGGCTTACAGATGAAAAGGCTGTGCGACGGGTAAGGGCTGCCAACTGAGAGGCCCTGTACCCTGTAGCTAAGGCGGGCAGGAAGAGAGCTTTCTGGAGGAGGTGACAAACCTCCAGAGGAACCCCCTCGAAGGTCAGGTAGGAAAAGGACGCGGTGAAGGGACCAGGAGGGAGTCTGGGCCCGCCATTCTCCCGGCCCTAGTCCACGTGTTACGAAGGGAGGCAAGGGCGGGGGAGTTTTGGGGGCGGGCAGAGGCGGGTGTCTCCCGACACAGCTCAGCCCCGGGGCGGCACACACCGCACGCCAAAGGGTCGTAACCCTTGGGCGTGAAGCAGGGTGCGTGAGGCGAACAGTGCAGGTGGCCGACCATCGTAAAACGATTTCCCAAAGCTAGGGTGGTAGCTGCAGTGGAAGGGTTGTTACTCATATAATTTATTATCATTATATATGGACAACTTTCTGTTAAAACCAGAAAGTGTTACAAGTCGTAAGTCTTTAAAGACACCCACGAGGGGATAGGCCAGGGGGTCGAGGACCCCCCCCCATTTTTGTTGTTAGGGTCCTCCGAACCTAGGCTATGGCCTAGGTTCGGGTAAAATATCACGAGAGGAGAAAAGAAACACCAAGATGTTCTAACCATGAGACTGTACAGAATGGAGATGACGTATGGGATGACTGGTGACGGAAGGTAAGTCGTCCGACTTTTTCCATTCGGGTGCACCCTCCCCCTTTTCTGTCTCCCACGGGGACCCTGTGGTAAGGTGGGTGGAGTCCCCATTGCAACACAGGGGGTGGGGGAGAGCGAGTGGAACAGCTACCTCGTCCTGAAGGATGTGGTGGATGTCCCGCCCCCCCCCCCCAGATCCCGTACCCGCTCCACCGCGGGGACTCGGAGAGAGCAGGTCCAGGAACAGGTCCCGCCGCCTCTACCATGGTAGGTGGGGAAGGGCGCGTGGCCTACGGACAAACCGAAAGGTTCGTCCGCTTCCCGCTTCACTAGCCCGTCGTGCCTCCTCACCCAAACCTCTGGTTGAGAAGGATCGGGAGACTACGCACCCGTCTGCCCTCCTCTGAAGAGTGAGTCCAGGATGAAGGAAGAAAGGCCCAAGAGTAGGGAAGGTACCCGTCGTCCACAGGATGAGGCGACGGGAAAGGAGGAGGAGAGGCAGCCAGCTCCTCCGCCAGGGTGCCCCTCGGGGACTCGAGACCCAGGGAGATTGGAGGAACGGGAACGGCTCCAAAATCCCCAGGTGGACTCGAGTCCCCTACCGGCGACGCGGCAGGGAAGGTGAGAAGGGCGGGTTCAGGAACGGGTACCGTTGCAATAGTGGGGCTGTGGGGTGGCACATAATTGGCCGGCTCCCCCACTAGGGAATGAGGCGAACCTTAAATCTCACGAGGCTGTCTGGGACAGTGTCGAGAGTGTAACGCTAGGACCGTCCTGAGCACTAATACAAGGCATCGACCAGGGTAAGCCGAAGCCCCAATATCCCCTCGCCCGCATCCCCTAAGTGGAATGCGTGTGATGAAAGGTTAAGGACGTTGTTAAAAAGCCCCCATTGAGTGAGTATGGTGTACAAGACACAAATCTTGCTGCTCCATGTCTCCCTGTTATGGGGATACAAAACAGGTGATCCGAGGCGAGGACTAGGGTAGCTGTAATATCATACTTGAGAGCTTGGACATGACACCAAGAGTGACATGTGCAGCTTGGTAGGACGGTAGGCAACAACCGGAGCCGTATAGTTTATCAATGGTTTGTTTGAATTTGGTAAGGACCACCGTGAGGTGAGAAAACTACTTTGAAAACTTCCGAGCCAAGCAGAAAAGAAGACTGGTGGGTCAAGCAGTTACCTGAAATGTCTGGGGAGGCTAAGCCAAATTATGAATAAACAAACTTTTGTGGGAATTTATTGGGGACCAACAGTTGCCCCACTGCTGGAAGACATACCTCAATTGAAACCCTACGTCAGCACAGGGTAGGGTGTCTCGTTCTTGGTAAAGAATGATTGACGTTTCGGAGAACCCTGGTGACCACCTGCGAATCATTACGGGAAAAGAGGGACGTAAAAACGTCAATGTCAGGGAGGCCAGTGACTGAAAAAACCCCGAGTTTGAGTGTTGTTACAGTTCTGAGAACGTTTTGAAACGTTATCGCATTCGCTCTCCTATTTCCCTCACGCGGCAAAGAGGCCGTGTGTTATAAACTCTCATGAACTAGCTGCCGTAGGCTGAGTCCCAGGTACCCCCTAGGCTGGGCCCCAGGTTCAGGTCCAGCTAGCCACTAGGTTCAGGTTCAGGTCCAGGTAGCCCCTAGGTTCAGGTCCAGGTAGCCCCTAGGCTGAGGACCATGTCGCACTAGGTTGAGCCCCGGGTAGCGCCTAGGTTGTGCATAGGTAGCGCCTTGGCTGAGCCCGAGGTAGCCCCTAGGTTGTGCACAGGTAGAACCTTGGCTGTAGTCGAAGCCTAGCTGGCTAGGTCCCAGCCCTCTCAGTTGTGCATAGGCAGCACCTAGATAGTGGAGGAGACTGGCTGGCCAGGTCCTCGCAGGCTTGTCAGTCAGTACCCTACCAGGTCCTTGGCTGAGCAGGTCCTGCTCTTGGCCCTAGGTTGTGCATGGGTAGAACCCTAGCTGGTCAGGTCCTAGCAGGTTTATCAGTCGGGACCCTACCGGGTCCTTGGCTGAGCGGGTCCTGCTGTTGGCACTAGGTTGTGCATGGGTAGCACCCTAGGCTGTGGTAGGAGCCTAGCTGGCTAGGTCCTAGCAGGCTTGCCAGTTAGTACCTCACCGGGTCCTTGGCTGAAAGGGTCCTGTTCTCGGCACTAGGTTGTGCCTGGGTAGCCCCCTAGCTGGTCAGGTTCTAGCAGGTTTGTCAGTTAGTACCCTACCGGGTCCTTGGCTGAGAGGGACCTGCTCTTTGGAACTAGGTTGTGCATGGGTAGTACCCTAGGCTGTGGTCGGAGCCTAGTTGGCAGGGACCTGCAGGTTCGTCAGTCGGTACCCCACCGGGTCCTTAGCTGAGGAGGTCCTGCATTTGGTGCTACGCTTGCTCCCTCAGGAGCGGCTCTTTGAGCGCGTCCGCGGGGGAGAAGGAGCCTTTCCTTGCTGGGCCCTGGTACCTGGGAGGTGACCAGGGGTGCAGCCCGACGGTCTGACCCCCTCATGCTGAGGTGGGAACCTCGGGGGGGGTTATCAGAGCCGACTAAAGGAAGGAGAGGAGGCCTCTCGGGGTGCTAGGGACCCGAAACCCTGTGGACCCGAGGGCGAGACCTCCTCCTGGACTCGTGCATGCACCCCCGAGAGCGGCTCGAGGAGCTCGCCCTTGGGGGAGACGAAGCAGCTTCCCTGCTGGGTCCTGGTACCAGTCAGGTAGCCAGTGGGGCCAGCGTGGTGGTCTGGCTCGCTTCCGGGAATGGTGGGAAACCACGGAAGGGAGGCACAGAACCATCCAGGGATGGCGACGGGGACTCGGCGGGGTGCTAGGAGCTTGATCCCCTATGACCCCGAGAGGCACGTAGCAGGAACGTACTCCTGGGAGTGCAGAAGCATGTGTGGGGTGAACAGTGGTGATGCACGTCGAGGAACAACCTCACGGTGCAGCCAGAAGAAGCACACAAGGCACGAGTGGACTGCGGGAGAAAAAAGGGGTTAACACGTGAACCCACGTGTACACACATGGAAAAACACAAAACACCCCGAGGGAGGAAAACACTAACTCCCAAGGCAAAACACTAGCCCACACATACTCACCCCCACACACATGGAAAAACACAAAACACCCCGAGGGAGGAAAACACTAACTCCCAAGGCAAAACACTAGCCCACACATACTCACCCCCACACTGCTGGGGAAAAACCCCACAAACACGGTCCCCAAAAGCCGAGAGTAGACCCTAGGAAACCCAAGGAGGGAGAGGGTTTTAAAGGAGGAACATGTTACTCTACCAGAAAGTATTAAGCTTCTCTTACACCCAATAAAGGCAAGCACAAAGTAAGAGTTTATGTAAGAAGAAAGATAGATAGTCTTACTACCCTACCGCATAATGTTAAACATTATAAAAACTGTACTGAATTGTAAGAAAAAAGATGGTACTGAATGTTGAAAATACAGTACTGCACGAAGAAGAATGCTACAACGCAGACTAAAAACAGTACAGTAGTAGCAAGAAGTCAAGCAGGTGTAGTGAGTAAAACGTTGCTCGGTAAGGCCTTGTGTAGTACAATGCTTAATTTTTAATGAAAAATCACACGGACATACTGCCATGTAGCCAAAATAAACACAGTGAGTTTGCTGATGCTTATACTTCTCCACATTTTTTTTTTCATATTGTGGTCTTGTCAAGGTAAAGTAAAATGAAAAGCTTAGCAGTCATCTTAACTGTTCGAATTGATGTGCAATTGTAACAGGTTTTGCATACAATAGGGATGAAATTAGACTTGGTGTCCAGTATTTGGGAAGTTTCTGGCAATCACCTATCCCCATCTACCCCCACATTTCCTCCATTTATTCCCTAGAGACCACGTTTCCTCCACTCCAGGTGATGGATGTTCATAAGTACCTCCCATTTGTCTTTGACTGCAAAACAATTGTTCTATAACATCCTGGTTTAGCCTATGTGTGCGTATATATGAAATGCTATATTTTTCTTTCAGCATTTCATATAGTTTGTGTAAAGATTTGGAACACACAATAAGTCCTTTTTGAAACTGGTTCATATTTTGTTTCACTCCACAAACTTTCATTGACATGGCTGTATCAAGCATAATATGAAAAAGTCCATAGCCATCCTTAGTGAATTTATTACTGAATGCAAATCTCGAGTTGAATAAATCAAACCAGATGTCCACTAATCCCTCAGACATACTCTTCGATCAGCTGACATAAGCAATCATGTACAGTTGAGCAAGTAAAAAGTGCAAGTATAAGATGAGTATATATGTCCACATCTGGTTACCACTTAAAATTTCAGTCAGTCACGTTCCACTTTACATTGGCTCTGGAGTCTTAGTGATTCATTGAAAACAAATACCAGGATTTGCTATAAAGGGCTTAAAGATATTGCCATATACACTCATATTTTTGTGGCACTTTCTACTTGCTCAACTGTACCTCTCCCTGAAGAAGTTATTAGGTTTTATAATAGATGTAGGGTATTCTTCTGGATACTTATATTAAACAGAGAAATGGGTAGCAGCAAAAGAAAGCTAGCAAATAAAGTATGTAAGTCAAAGAAATGAGATGTATGACAATACACCTCGGTCTCGTATAGAACGTCTAATAGGTCGATAGAAGAGGTCGTTCTATGTGAAATAGTTCTATGTGATACACGTAACCTATGGGGAAAACGACAATTGGTCGATCAATCACCAAAATTGTCCCTGAAATTAACATAAAATACTTTTTAAGGTATTTCTTGCCTTAATCCTACAGGGATATATGTAAAATGCATATTACAATTCGTATTAAGGTTTTCCTTACATTAATCCTACGGGGATGTATGTACAGGGGAATGGGGAGTCCGAGGCTTGGTGAGGATCACTCGCTATCGGTGTCCTCACCGTCACAAGTTGCGGGACCTGTGAGCATGTTGATAGCCCTCGAGCTCTTCCTGAACACATCCACATCTCTCATGAAGCCAGTAAACTCATCATTGGTGACCTCAGAGGGGCCAGGCTGAGGCTCACCAGAGGGGCCAGGCTGAGGCTCACCAGGAAGAGGAGAGGCAGGCGACTCATGTGACTGAGACGAGTTGGCTCCATCCTTGGTGGTGGAGGTGGTAGGGGGGAGATAGCGCGTGATCATTGTTTGTTTTCTTTTATTAACCATACGCTGGTGAAGCTGCTTGTAATAACGCAAAGTAGAATCTAACTGTAACACAAACTCAGCCTGTTTCAACTTAGATTTTTCATTTTGAAGCACAACTTGTTTTAGATTTTCAGCACTAGCTAAAATTAAACTTAGTTGATGACATGAATATTCACTCTCGACATTTTCCTCCATTATAGGCTCTTGCTGTGCCAACTCGTCCTCAATGACTAAACCAGACACAATACCCTCCACACTCTGATTATCACCCTCTGAATTTATAGCCAAAATTTCCTCCTCTGTCACAGATTCGAATCCTGGCACCTCCCTTGCCACCTCCACAGCTCTTGTCACTGAGTCACGTAAATCTTGTGCTTCACTTTCAATCACATTTTTAACAAAGGATGGGGCAACTTTCTTCCAAGAATGCCTGATAGTAGCCACATTAATGTCCTCCCAAGCCTTCATCATGTGTGTAACCGCATCTTTTATAGTGAACTGCCTCCAAAACTGTTTCACTGATATAGCGTTGGGGTTGGGTGCGAGGTGGTGGTGTGGAGCGGACGAGCGAGCAGACTGGTCGTCGCCGTCTGTCTGGGTAGGGGGGGTACCTGTACCAGGTTCACCACCTGCTGGCTCTGGCAAGGGATCGTCGATGTCGCCTGCCTCGTCACCACTGTCCAATATCGCCTGTATCTCCTCTCCAGTTTCTGTTTGCTGTCTCATTAAGGCATAAACTCTTGTCTGATAAAATGTCTTCACGTTCGCGATCACCTCTTGATCAAGTGGCTGCAGGAGCGAGGTGGTGTTGGGGGGATAAAACAGCACCTTTACTTTAGGATGGAGGTTACTTAAATGTTCTGGGTGTGCTGGACAGTTATCCATTGTAAGCAAAACTTTAAATGGCAACCCGTTCTTCCTGCAATGCCACCTTGCATCTGGGACGAACATGGTAGTCAACCACTCCTGTGTTGTTGCAGAGTTCATCCACCCATTTAAAGTCTTCATCCAGTAGACAGGGGCCTGTGACATGCTTGTTAAATTGTTATAACATCTTGGGTGAGCTGCAGTGTGGACAACTAAGGGTTTCATTTTGTGTGTCCCAGTTAAATTACAACAAAACAGTATAGTAAATCTGCTCTTGTCAGCCTTGCGTCCTCTAGCCTTCTTACTTGCACGGCTTATGAAAGTGGAAGTGGGCATCTTTTTGTATTGAAGACCGCACTCGTCCATATTATAGATGCACTCAGGATCATAACCGCCCTCTTCAATGGTGTCCTTGAGAATTTGAGGGAAGTTATCTGCAGCCACAGAATCAGCAGAGGCTGCTTCGCCAGTTAAATTAACATTTCTTATCTCCTTTCTGTTAATGAAGCGATACAGCCATCCAGTAGATGTCACGAGTCAGACATAATACTCGTGACGTAATTTGAATTACAGAGAGTTGGAAGATTCCATACTGGAGAATGTTCTAGAGTAGGGGAATATTCCATGAGACAAAGGAGGTAGGAGTGGGTTCATGTAGGTGCGGGTTAATCTGCAGGTAGTCTTAATCCGCTGGTAGTATCCAAAAATAGACCAGGTAATTAGAAAAGGGTCAGGAAGGTCAGGTTTCAACTGAATTGCCACATTCAGTCATATAGGTGTTCGTACATTAAGTACATCTTGTATTGATAAATTATGCTACCAGGGTAATTTATGGTATTGTAAATGATCGTGAAGTGGAGGGGATTATCGGGAATTATTAGTACGCCATAGGTAAATTGAAATTGCATGTATAACTCAAGTATAAGAGGGTACAATGTAAATCGTAGCCAATTAGGAGAACCGAACACAGATAAGGGGGAGGAGTCAGAAAAATTTTGAACTTCCAGCCTCCAGTCAATTTTGAAAATATAGGTCAGTTGGAACAGGACACTTGGGGAGACAACACTCGTATAAACTAGCTTCCGCTTGCCTGAATTAATCCTCCACGTGTTGAGTGGGGAAGGATCAACGTAGACGCCGAATTCGTTGGATATTACCACGATTCCAAGGCTTTACAGTTGTATACTGGCCAGTTGCATCGACGGTGGTTCAGTAAGTGAATTAAGGTGAGGGGGAGCTGGATCTTTGAAAATTACGAGTGTGTTGTGAGACTCTAAATTATTCCCAAGTGTGAGACATTAAGAAATATTCCAACTCGCGTAACAATTGATAGAATTACTACAAGTGTTAACGTAACCTAGACTATCGTCACGTATACGAACGAGACGTAGCGAGAGCGAGTAGCTAGTTAGCGTTGCGTGAGTGTGTGTGTGTGTGTGTGTGAAATTAATTTATTCATGTTGGCATACTGGAGTTGAATAAATATAGAAAATTTGCAATTGGTTGTTTAAATGCACCAGTAGATTTGTTATCTATATAAATACATATATATCGGGAAGAACCCTTAACATAAAAATTTATTATGTGCGTGGTGATTGAGGCCTAAACGGGGAGTTAACCCTGAGTACTTTCTTCGCTGCAGCCAACCAACGAAGATCATAAATTAACCGGGCAAGGTAAGTTGTAATTGTCATATTATAAAATACATTATCTAATCATTCTCACATCACCGTCACATATTGGCGCCCGAACAGGGACCTGATCGTTGTATTAACTCCAGTCACACACGCGCACACTTTCACGAGTAGATAGTCATAACTGTCCAGAAATTAAGGCAACCGAAACGATAGAAAATAAATTAAAAATGTCTACCGTACAAGAATTGTTGGGAGAGGCTCAACTATTGGGAATTGAAGGTAAGGCCGAACTTCAAGTATACGTGAGGGGCCGCCAAGAAGAAGAAAGGCTTGAAAGGGCAGCCATAAGAGAAAATGAAAGGGAACAGAGAGAGCAAGAACAATTGAAATGGGAACATGAAAAGGAAGTATTGGAACTGCAAGTACGTGCGAGTGAAAATCAAAGTGCGAGTGGAAGTAATGTCGCAAGCTCAACCACCGTGACCCCAAGGTTACAGCTGTCAAAATACGTAGAGGGAGACGATATCGAGCCGTTTATTGAGCGATTCGAAATGGTTGCAGACACTTATAGATTAGATGATGATATAAAGAAGCTCGAGTTCATTAATTTATTCGATGGAAAAGCACTTAGTATTCTCCACCGACTCGACAGTACCGCCAGAGATTACGAGAACATGAAAAAGGCTTTGTTACAGGCGTACGGGTTGACGGTCGATGACGCTAGGAAGCAGTTCTGGCGTGCATCCTTACAGGATAAGGAGACTGTTGCACAGTTTAGTGCACGTCTGACCAGTTACCTGGATCAGTGGTTGGAGAAGGCCGAAACACCTAAGACTTTGGAGGGGGTAAAAGACTTGTTGCTGCGTACACAGTTGGAGAAGTCTTGCCCTCCAGAATTGTCGGCCCAGCTGAAAACCAACAAGGTGAAAACGTTGCAAACGATGGTGGATATGTCCGACGCCCATTTTACTGCGTATGGTTACCATACGCGGATTCAGTATAATAAGAAAATTAATCAGTCGAATAAGCCTTCTCAGAACTCTGCTGTTTCATATAACCAGTCGAGTAAAAATCAGTCACAGCAGCAGAGTCAAATTGTTCGTCTGCAACCTAAACCTCATTTTAATCATACCCAGAAACAAGGTAATAATCACTATTCGCAGCAGTCCAATCAGTACCGTTACCAAGGAAAAAGTAACTGGAAAAATAGTAATAACCACGGTGGAAATAAAGGTTATTATCAGCGATCGGCAGCTGCAACACATGGTGAACCACATTATTCACCTGTGGCGGTTCAACCTAGTGTAGAACCACGAGTGCCTCAGTCGGTTCACGAACCTCATCAATTGTGACTAAACGCGACAGGAGTCTCGAAAGGTAAGTCTGGTTTCCATATTTGTCCGGGAATTGTTAACGGGATATCTGTTGAAGTCTTTCGAGATAATGGGTCATCGGGGTGTTGTGTCGCTGATGGTTTAGTTGCTTCTAATGATTTTACAGGGGAGCAGGTAACTATCACTATGATTGATGGTACCAGGAGGCTCTATCCTCTTGCTAAAATTGCAGTGGAGAGTCCATTTTATACAGGCCAGGTAATTGCAGCAGTCATGCAAAATCCTGTGTCAGATTTGGTAATAGGAAATATACCAGGGGTTAAGAATGCGTGTTCAGTGGAAGTTTCCACACAGACTGGTGCAGCTGCTGTAACCAGGGGTATGACGCATGCGAAGAAAACAGTTGTTCCACTTCAAGTGACAACTGCCGCCGACCTCGTCAATTGCGAGGACGTAATTGCAGAGCAAGCAAGTGACCCTTCATTGGCACTTGTTCGCAAGCAGGCACTTGAGGGTGAGAGTAGAGATCGACAGGGTATTGTAACCAGTTATGTCAGGAGGAGAAACAGGTTTTACCGACGTACAGTAAACCCCGATGGGGAAGAGAGGGTTCAGTTTCTCGTACCAGAGAAATACCGACAGGCTGTGTTTATCCTGGGTCATCATGCTATATTAGGGGGTCATATGGGGATGAGGAAAACAATTGATAGGATTCAGTCTCATTTCTATTGGCCAGGTATGGGGAGAGAGATAGGGAGATTGTTGAGGTCATGTGACGTTTGTCAGAAAACGTGTGACAGGGGTCGGGTGAAGCCCGCACCTCTTAAACCTCTACCGCTAATCTCAGAATCATTTGAGAGAGTAGCGGTTGATATTGTTGGACCGATTATTCCGAGGGCTACGGACGGTGCCAAGTATATTCTTACCTGTGTGGATTTCGCGACCAGATGGCCTGAAGCAGTGCCTCTGCGTGATATTGAAGCCACTACAGTGGCTGAAGCTTTGTTGGATATATTCTGTCGTGTCGGCATACCAAAGCAGGTATTGTCCGATCGAGGCAGTCAATTTACCTCCGCGATGATGGAGGAATTGTGGAGATTACTCTCAGTTAAGGGGTTGAGGACAACACCTTATCATCCAATGTGTAATGGGTTGTGTGAGAGGTTTAATGGTACTCTCAAGAAAATGTTGAGGAGGATGGCAGTAGAACAACCTAGGGAGTGGTCCAGGTATATCTCGCCACTACTGTTCGCGTATCGCGAAGCACCTCAGGCATCGTTGCAATTTAGTCCATTCGAGTTAGTGTATGGTAAACCTGCTCGAGGACCACTTCAGGTTCTACGTGAACTTTGGGACGATGAGGAATCGGATCCCGTGGTGAAAACCACTTATTCTTATGTAATTGATTTGGCAGAACGATTACAGCAAACCTGCGAGATTGCAAAGCAGGAGTTATCTAAAGCAAAGGAGATTCAGAAGTCCTACTATGATAGGAAAACTAAGCTCCGAACGCTACAGGTAGGGGGGAAGTGTCTCGTTCTGTTACCAACAGCTCATAATAAGTTGTTGGCTCAGTGGAAGGGTCCCTTTGAAGTAGTCAAGAAGGTGAATGACCTTAACTACATAGTTAAAATCAAAGGTGAAGCCAAGCGGTTCCATATTAATATGCTTAAGGAATATTACACCACCCAACAGGGGTGTACTTCCATTGTTACCACATTTGGGGCAGGCTGTTGTAACATCACCTCAGAACAGAGTGAAGTGTTAAGTCTAGTCCGTGGTCATTTTTCCCCAGCAGTAGACATGGTTAGCGCTGCTGTGGTAATTCCCGAGGGTGACGAGGGATATACTCCCCAGACGGCTGAAGCTCGTCAAGGTGAGACAGTGGCTGAGGTCTCCGTTTCGGAGAATTTAAGACCAGACCAGATTGCAAGAGTCAATGCGGTACTGGCAAAATATTCACGTGTGTTCTCTGACAGGCCTGCTGTTGCCAACGTAGCCTGTCATGAGATACAGCTTACGAGCGACACACCAGTGAGGGTGAAACCATATCCTATTCCTGTACGGCTGATTGATACAGTACGTAAGGAAATTAATGACATGGAAGCAGCTGGTATTATTGAAAGGTCGGACTCGTCTTATTCCAGCCCTATTGTTGTGGTTCGGAAGAAGGACGGTGGGGTACGCATTTGCGGGGATTACCGGCGTGTCAACGCTGTCACTAGGGTCGATGCAGAACCCATGTGTGATCAGCAAGAGATTTTTGCTAGGATTAGCAATTCTCAGGTGTTCTCTAAGATGGATTTGGCTAAGGGTTTCTTTCAGATACCACTGGAGAAACGAAGTCGTCTCCTCACGGCTATATCCACGCCAAATGGGCTGTATCATTTCAAGGTACTACCTTTTGGTCTCACTAATTCTCCCGCCGTGTTTAATCGTGTCATGCGTCAAGTATTACATGGCATTAAAGGGGTGGAAGCTTTTGTTGACGATGTTCTCGTGCACTCAACCACGTTTGAGGAGCACATTGTGATATTGCAAGCTGTCTTGCAAATACTGCAGGAATATAACATGACAGTCAAACCATCTAAGTGTGAATTGTTTCAGAAGGAGGTACAATTTTTGGGTCACACTGTAGGTGGGGGACGTTGTGGGTGCCAGAATGACAAGATAAAGAAAATTAAGGATGCGTCACGACCCGTTACAAAGAAACAGGTGCGTTCATTCTTGGGTCTTACAGGTTATTACCGTAAGTTTATCCCAAACTTTTCTGTCATTGCACATCCACTTAGTGAGCTGTTAAGGAAGAACGCTCCTAATAAAATCTCATGGGGGTCGGAACAAGAAGGAGCATTCGTTTCACTTAAGAATCTTCTTTGCAAGGAACCAATCTTGCAGTTGCCTGACAACCAACGGCCATTTATACTTAGGACTGATGCTTCTCAGTATGGTCTTGGTGCAGTCCTATTCCAGGAGAAGGATGGGGAAATATTCCCTGTTGCATATCACAGTCGTAAACTGAAGTCTGCTGAAGAAAATTACAGTACAGTGGAAAAGGAACTTCTGGCAGTAGTAGAAGGTATTAAGAAATACTACTACTATCTGTATGGTGATAATTTTGTGTTAGAAACCGATCATATGCCTCTGGAGAGTTTGCGTACATCCAAGAACGCCAACGCACGACTTATGCGCTGGGCCCTCTATCTGCAACAGTTCAACTTCACTGTGCGATACATAAAGGGAAGTGCTAATGTCGGGGCGGACCTTATGTCACGATTGCTTGAAGGAGAGTTAACCGAGTAAATATTCATGCGAAGATCGACCGGCAGAATTATCCTCCGGGTCAAATTGCTCGTTAATTAGTGTTAACCGAGTAAATATTCATGCGAAGATCGACCGGCAGAAGTATCCTCCGGGTCGAATTGCTCGTAATTGTTACCTCTCCGAGCGCAACGAGCACGAGTCTTATGCGACTCAGATCAAGGGGTTTCCTAGAATTGGGGAAAAAAAAATCCGATGTTATATGTATTGTATTTTGTGCAACTTATCCAAGACACGGATTCTAGCGGTTTACTCTGATCCAAAGCTCGGATAATTTACTAACAATATATTGCCTTCCAGAATATTATTGCATTATTTTGTGTAACCTTATCCAAGACACAGATTCTAGCGGTTTACTCTGATCCAAGGCTCGGATAATTCACTAATATATGTATTGCCTTCCAGAGATATTGTTGCATTTCCTACATATTATGTAACAAATACACAATGCATTACATACACCACACTTATATATTGCTTAAATGTGTACAAATTGTACTGAGCAGAAATTACCAGGTACATTCATTCTTGTCTCGGAGTTTCTTCCTAAGATTGAAAAGCTAAAGTAACTGTTGGGAGTTTTCCACTCATTGGCAAAAATGAACACGTAACTGGTGATAGTAATTGACACATACAAGAATAAGTGAAGTGTGGATGAATTGTTATTGTAATAGTTATACATGCAAAGGCGTTGTTACCACTTCACGAATCTATTAAACATTGCATAGAGCAATGTCTCTTTGTGTGGGCGAATGTCACGAGTCAGACATAATACTCGTGACGTAATTTGAATTACAGAGAGTTGGAAGATTCCATACTGGAGAATGTTCTAGAGTAGGGGAATATTCCATGAGACAAAGGAGGTAGGAGTGGGTTCATGTAGGTGCGGGTTAATCTGCAGGTAGTCTTAATCCGCTGGTAGTATCCAAAAATAGACCAGGTAATTAGAAAAGGGTCAGGAAGGTCAGGTTTCAACTGAATTGCCACATTCAGTCATATAGGTGTTCGTACATTAAGTACATCTTGTATTGATAAATTATGCTACCAGGGTAATTTATGGTATTGTAAATGATCGTGAAGTGGAGGGGATTATCGGGAATTATTAGTACGCCATAGGTAAATTGAAATTGCATGTATAACTCAAGTATAAGAGGGTACAATGTAAATCGTAGCCAATTAGGAGAACCGAACACAGATAAGGGGGAGGAGTCAGAAAAATTTTGAACTTCCAGCCTCCAGTCAATTTTGAAAATATAGGTCAGTTGGAACAGGACACTTGGGGAGACAACACTCGTATAAACTAGCTTCCGCTTGCCTGAATTAATCCTCCACGTGTTGAGTGGGGAAGGATCAACGTAGACGCCGAATTCGTTGGATATTACCACGATTCCAAGGCTTTACAGTTGTATACTGGCCAGTTGCATCGACGGTGGTTCAGTAAGTGAATTAAGGTGAGGGGGAGCTGGATCTTTGAAAATTACGAGTGTGTTGTGAGACTCTAAATTATTCCCAAGTGTGAGACATTAAGAAATATTCCAACTCGCGTAACAATTGATAGAATTACTACAAGTGTTAACGTAACCTAGACTATCGTCACGTATACGAACGAGACGTAGCGAGAGCGAGTAGCTAGTTAGCGTTGCGTGAGTGTGTGTGTGTGTGTGTGTGAAATTAATTTATTCATGTTGGCATACTGGAGTTGAATAAATATAGAAAATTTGCAATTGGTTGTTTAAATGCACCAGTAGATTTGTTATCTATATAAATACATATATATCGGGAAGAACCCTTAACATAAAAATTTATTATGTGCGTGGTGATTGAGGCCTAAACGGGGAGTTAACCCTGAGTACTTTCTTCGCTGCAGCCAACCAACGAAGATCATAAATTAACCGGGCAAGGTAAGTTGTAATTGTCATATTATAAAATACATTATCTAATCATTCTCACATCACCCTCACAGTAGAGGCCTGAAAACCAGAAGGCTGCACCTTTTCTTTATCGCAAATTGTTAGATAAAACTCTTTCGCCATCTCCATAATTTGTTTCTTGTTTACGGGGACACCCTCACGTTCTTTTTTACTTACCCAAGCATTCAAATATCGCTCCATCTTTATCACTTTGGAATCTGGTGCTCGCTTTCTGGAGTCTATCTTGGAAGCTCCATATGCCTTGATGGATGCACGAATCTCGTCTCTTTTGCGCCATATTGTTCTTACACTGGACTCTGACAGCCCTAAATCACGTCCTATGGCTGAGTTTCCTTCTCCTTTCTCTTTCCGAGAAATAACTTCCTTCTTTATATCAAAGGATATGGCTTTCCGTTTTGCAAATGCACGACCTGGCATGACTGAGCGTTGAAGCTGGTGGTTAACTCGTAATCACTTAAAACGAGCGAGTCACACAAAACGCGGGGTAGGGTGAATGGAGACTGAGGGTAGGGGGAAGGAGCGGGAGAAGTGGCGGGAACACACTCATCCACACTGTGCGCAGACGCCAGTGATATAATTTCCTGACACGTTCTGCATGATTTAGCTCGTTTTGTATAAGAACTCCTCGGATTTGCTTCACTTATTTTCGCCACCCGTTCTATATGGATGCAATCGTTTTATAAAATAATTTTAAGCTAATACGTGTGAACACGTTCTATACGAGACCGAGGTGTACATGACACTACTGTAATAAATGATAATATATCAAGTTTGTTTGCAAATTCTATAGTTTACCTTTAACTTGCACGTTCAACTTAGGCTAATTGTGTTTAAACATGGTATGCATGAATGTTCAATGAATGGAAGGGAAATGAAAAGATGGTGAGGGCATATAGTTATCTTAAACTTAACTCCTAATCACCATTAGATCATTCTCATTATAATTTAATCACTTACACTACTCTCACCACCTTTTTCATTTTTCATAATTGCTTCCTAACCTGGGTAATTTCATCTGATGATAACTAGAACAACACGATAAAAGCCGACAGGATATTGAACAGAGAAAGAAGAAAAAACTTTGTCATGGGATCACGGTATGCCCGCCTGTAGGCGACCTCACTCCCATACCTGTCACCATGTGAGGTGATTTGTGGCAGAGGCTGGGGGGGTTGTGGGGGGGGAAATGGAGAGCAAATGGGGAGTGAAGTCCACCACGCCATGACGTCACTACATCTGCGCAGTACCACTGGCTGACAAGACCTGTTAGTGTTATTGGTCTTGTCATGTCCCTCAGGCCCCATAGCTGGCTCGTCGTCCCGTAGAGCGTGGTGTGGAGACGGAGGTGTCTCGGGGCATTGAATAGGCATATGATTGCGAGGGGGGCTGACAGGATGAGGAGGCGTGGCTGGAATGACATAGATGATAGGCGGCAGGTCATGAGGGAGACTAGAAAGGCATAATGCAATGGAGGCAGGTGCGGGTTGGTCAGGTAGAGGTAAGGGTTGAGGTAGGTTACGGTAAGGTAATGGGGGATTAATGGGTGAGGGTTAGAAAGGTGGAGGAATGACAGAAGGGAGCAATGGTTCAGGCAGAGTGATGTCAGGTAGTGGGAAAGTAATGGGTGTGGGTTGGTCAGGTGAAAGGTTGTCAGGCAGGGATGGAGGAACGGGGGTTAGGGAAGGAACAGGTTCGGGAGGTGTAGGTGTGGGTGGGGAAGGAGTGTCAGTGAGGGGCTGGCAAGGGCCGGTCTGATACAGGAACAAGGTTGACGATCGGTGTGGGTAGGAGAAGTGAGGAAGGATAGTGGGAGAAAGGGGGGGAGGATGGGTAGGTGGGGAAAGGGGAATGATGGGAGGAGGTGTAGGTGAATGAGGTGGTGGTTGAGGTGTGTCAATGTTAGGCAAGGTGAGGCGAGGTGTGGAGGGTTGCACATGAGGTGTATGCGGGGTGATACTAGTGGTGGCGTGGGAGGGAGTGTGAGGTAAGAGTGGCTGTACGGGGTGTGTGTGAAGAGCGAGGTATGTCATTTTGGTAGATAGTGGTTGTGGTTGTGTGTAAGGTATCGTGTGGGGTGTGGGCAATATTGGCGGTCGGTGTGCCGAGGGCGGCGTTGGTGGTGTATATGGGGTGTGCCGCGTCCGAGGCGCGATGTGTGTCTGGATGAGTGTCTTTGGTTGTGGGTAAAGTGGTGTGGTATACAGAGCTGGCGTTGAGGTTTGGGCCGGTTTTACCCATTCCCAGGATGTGACATAAGGTTTGCCTTGGACCTGTAGCGTTACTGTTGCGTCCATCCTGGAGAGCACGGGGTGAGGGCCGGTATATGCTTGCTGGAGCGGCGTACGGTGAGAGTCCATTCGTAGTAGGAGTGAAGGGGCGGTGTTAAGGCCAGGTTGTATATAGGTGGGCCTAGTATGTTGGCATGTAGGTGTTGGAGTAGAGTTAGCGATGGCGTGTTTGAGAGCTGACAGGAAGGAGAGGCTGGAGGTGTCAATCTCGGGTGATACGAGCTGGCCAGGGAGGCGAAGGTCCTCGCCAAAGACAAGCTCCACCCGGGAGTGGTTGAGGTCTCCATCAGGGTAGTACGGATGGTGAGGAGAATGAGAGGAAGTGTGTCAGTCCACTGGTTCGGCTGGAGTGCTCGTAAGGTGTCCTTTATATGGCGATGGAAACTCTCGACCATACCGTTGCTTGCAGGGTGATATGCGGTGGTGCATTGCCGGTGCATTCCCAGCTCTGCCAACATGTCCTGCCATGCCTTAGACTCGAACTGGGTGCCTTGTTCAGTGATGATGACTGCTGGAGGACAAAATTTGCTACCCAGTTGCTAAGGAAGTGGCGGGCGGTCCCCTCTGCGGTGATATCCGACATAGGAATAGCACTACACCACAGTGTCGTCCTGTCCACATACATTAGCAGGTAGCGGCATGAAAGAACGGGCCCACAATATCAACGTGTACCGTATGGAACCTGCTCTAAGGTATTCTTGTTGAGACATTCCATGGGCAGATACGATGGCATTCTTGAGCGAATCATATGAAGGGTGAAGTGTGAGTGCTGGAGGAATCACGTCAAACACGTTCGCCGGCAGTGCCTGTAGGATGGCCTGGAACTTCTGCTCGCTCGTGAAGGTCGAGTAGCACCAGAGAGTTTCCATATGACGAAACCATGAATGCACATTGAGAGAGAGGTGGTTTGTGAGGTTGTTGTAGTATGTGTGGATGTCTAGGAGTTTTGAGGGGGAGAATGTAAGGAAGCGTTAGGTGAAGAAAGGTTCGTATTTCCGTGTGAGAATTGAGAAGTGGCGTCCATGGTGCCGTAAAAGGGTTGGTTGTGAGTAGTAGGTGAGGCTTCAGAGTTTCCCCCAGCTGGGGGAATTCTTCGTCATCCTGAAGAGGGGGTGTTTGTTGTCTGTCCACTTTCTTCCAGGCTGTTGACTTAGGCCTGGAGCTGTCTTGGTGCCGTTGCGTGGTCCGATAGCCTGATATATCCTTTCAAGTCTCGCTGGGCAGCTTCGGAGCCAGACATGGTGAGATTTGCGGCAGTTGGGGCACCTTGAGGTGGTCTTCTGGCCTTCCTTGTGTGCCTGTATACACATCTTGGGCTCATGCAGTCCACTACAGGTCCCACAGATGATGGGATTTTTGCAGACTGCCCTGTGGTGTCCGTACTTCTGGCACCTGAAGCATCGAGTGAAGGACCTAGACGAGCTGCTACTACTACAACAACGGTTTATCTCCTCGTCTGGTCTGAACTTCACCTACGAAAAATCAATGGATGGCAAACTACCCTTCCTGGACCGCTTGGTTGCCCACCACAACTCAGACTTCCAAACCACAGTGTACACAAAGTCCACCAACAACGGACGGTGTCTAAATGGTGACAGTGAATGCCCCAAGAGATACCTCCTATCCACCATCTCATCCTACGTCAGGAAGGCTCTCTCCCACTGCACCAGCTGGAGAGACACACACCAGGAACTATAACGTCTCACCCAAGTCCTGGTAAACAATGGATATTCTAACACAGACTTCTCCAACACCATCAAACTCCAGCTAGAAAAATGGTACGAAGTGAACCCAACAGTGATATCAAACTTTACCGCAATTACATGTCCACCGACTACAAGACTGACGAGACCATACTAAGAGACATACTACAGAAGAGTGTCCACCCCACCGACCCAGACAGCGAGATCAAACTAGTAATTTACTAGAAGGTTAAAATCTTCAGACCTCTTCTTTCTTTTATTATGTACAGGTAGATTACAGGTTATGTACAAGTTCCAACTCCTGTTTTGGGAACTAAGTATAAATATTAATTTAAACTCTGTTTCTTGACTAGGGAAACTATTAGATTAATAAGTGAAAAGGGTAGAGAACTATGTGTCTGTTCTCTACGAGATACGAGATGGGTCTGACAACCATACAGGCAAGATTCTTTCTGAGGTAATTACTAGGCTGGTGACATATGGCATATTGATATGGGCAACTACTTTGCATCTAATTCCTAAATAGACATCGTCCAGCAATATTAATCATCTTCAATACATGCAATTATGGTTTATCAATGCCATTCATTTTATATACTTCCTCATTCTAGCTAAATAACCGTATATCAGTGACGATAGTTTGTAAGTGATGGAACTAAGGGTAAGAATGTTTACGTGGTAATAATGCACTTGGGTGGCTGATTTCAGCAATTTGCCTGAGAAGGATGTATAGTGGCAGTATGGTGGCATGGTATTAGGTTATCGTGTTACATGGTGATATGGTGTTGGGAGTATGGTGATGTGGTGTTGAGAAGGTGGAGGGATCAAGAATGCACAGTCAACTTCCTTTGGGTACCATATGGGAACAACCCTAACCAAGCAGAATCTGAGGCAGATGACAGCTGCCTAAACAGAATATATGTCAGCAGTGTTTGGTAAAAACACTGTTTCTCGACTACTGACTTGTTGACTATTGACTGTTGTATGATGTATATTTGCACCTGATCGATACATTAATCATTGGGCATATTATATACGACCCACAGCGTAGCAACCATCAGGTGGGCTCCCGCCAGCGACTTGTGGGGTCATAAGGGCACGCAAGTCCCCCAACCACGACAAATTTAGAAAAGAGAAAAACATCCCTCCCCCCTGGCATTCGTGGACTTCATAAAATCATTTGACCTAGTCGACCACACCACCATCATCAAGAAGGCCATAAAGTTGGGGATGCAGCCCAAACTGGTAGCCTGGCTGAGCATTTTCCTCAGTGGCTGACGGCAAGCAGTGCACCTTCCAAGACCTCTCGTGTGGTGTACTCCAAGGGACAAAACTAGGTCCACTCTGCTTCTGATATTAATAAACGATGCCCTAGTTGATACTCCCTACCCCTAAAAATATGAGGACGACTCTACAGTGGGCATCACAGTGGACAATTTCCAGGCCTGGACCCTCACTAAATACGTCACCATCAACCATGACCAAATATTGGTGATGCATATTGACACATCAGCGAGTGAACTGCCACCATAGGCCCTCACCCCAATAAGCTTGTTGACTCCACCAAACTGCTGGGGGTCGTCACAGTGGAAGACAAGCAAAACTGGAAGTCACACGTCTCCAGCACTGTGAGAAAGGCTACCTACAACCCGTACATGTTGAGGAGGTTGAGATCATTAGGAGCCCCAGACAACGAACTCAAATTCATCTATAACTTATGTATGCTTCCCCAGCCTGGTCACCCTCCCTCACCCTCACCCAACAGCGACATTTAGAAAGGGTACAAAAGCGGGCACTCATCACCATCACACCCTCAAGGCATTTGCTAACAAGGTGCTTTACCACCTCAGGTGCACCTCCTCCCACCAAACGCATCAATACCCACCCGAGCAGCAAGTCGGTTCAAATTTGTACTGCCCATTAACCATTAAGCCGCTGGCATTATCTCCCGCGGCAGCTCATGTCTTGCGGGCCTCACTCCTGCACTCGCAGTCACTATGTAAACAACACATTTGACGGATAATAAGTTTGTAAACCATTCATGCTACATAAATAAATTATACAGGATATTGAAGTACAAACCCTTAGCTGTTTCCTGATGTACTTGTGAAGACTAAAGTGACATCTGTAGGATGGGTAGCCAGTTCAGACTGAAATCAATAATGTCACTGTCGTTTCTACGTACATATATGGTAATTACAGTAAAAGAGTAGTGATGAAAATATGCCCTTCCTTCCTCACTGTTCGACTAAGACTTGCTGGTGGTAGCTTGTTAGTGACCCCGCAATTTTATAAACTGAACTTTCGAAAAATTCCTTCACCCTTGGTTCCCCATACCTGTTGCTAGTGTCGACATTTCTCCACACCCGCGAATTAAGGGCTAAGGGAAGTACAGACGAATACAAAAATAGCCTTGTACCGGCCATGGCCAAACTCATCAACAACTTGTGATTACTCCCCCACTCCATTCCCCCCCTACACACATCCATACTCGAATGGAAAATCCCTTTCCCACAAGCAAAACCACTGACCCCTTAAAACGAAAGGCAGGTTTTAGGAAATACCGACACCCCCCTCCCTCCAAGAAATAGTGACGTCAGTAATTTAGTTTGTTTAATATTTCAATATGAAGGCTGAGAAACAACTGTGGAGTTGTTTCTCATGGTACTGAAATTTGTGATCAACCATCAAAATGTCTGAATTGTAACGAAGCACATGCTGCCTCGTCAAATAAATGTGATGCATATAAATTCGCATTTGAGGTAGTTTCTTTAGGGTAAAAAAGAAAGTTACATTCTCTGAAGCAAAGGCAAGGGTAGGAGATCAATTTGTTTGCCTTGGCATTACCATTGCTGCTGAATTATCATATTCTGTGACTGTTAGGCAGGATTCACTGCCATCCAGTGGTACCCCGTCTGTCTCTCAGGGCTCTACTTCCCAGGGAGAATGCACTAGACATTCTGAGGTTGTGCAGCCCAAGTTGTACTTCCTCTGAGGAGGCACCTCCTGAATCTCGGGGTGTCTCCTCTGTGGAGAGGCTCTCTAAATCTGAGAGTGCCTCCCAAGTGGTTGTCCTTCCTCCTATCCTGGAAGGGACTCCCTCTGCACAGGGGGTATCTGGGTCCCGACTGGAGGGATATGTAGTTGTTGGTTGGTAGCGAAGCTGGCGGCGTGGTTGGTGTTCAATTGAGGTAAAGATAAACTTTACTTGTAAAATTACTTACTTTATTATTTAAATTAATTCTGTGGAATTTCGTGCCTTGTCTTAAGGAGCCCAGAGGAAGATGCCTGGTCTGTCTATGTTGAAATTGTAGTGTCCTAAACTAACTGTTTTCCTTCTGCTAAAATATACTCTCTACCGGAGTTGCCAGAAGAGCCTGGATACAGTATTACCAATTTGGTGGGTCACCTATTTACTGGAAGGGCAAGGTCAGTTTGGGTTAACCAGAGCCCAACCCCTTTTCTCTCTCCTATTCCTTATTCTATTTCCCTCTCCCTTTCTCTATGAGTGAAAGTGAAAGTGGACAGAGATAGGAAAGGTTAATGTCTCTTTAATGACCGGAGAACACCTGGGACTCAGTTGACCTCTGAAGGTAAACACCTGAGAGCATTTGAGTTTGGAGATATGAAAATAAGATAGGGAAAGGTATTTGACCTGGGTTAATGGTGTTTGAAGAGATGACCTAGATTGATTGGGAGAGAGAGAAGGCTCTGTGCTGCTTGGAGAGGAAAGGTATTTTGAGAGTTCCATTTGACCCTCGTCCGTTTGGCTACCTGCTTATCTGATCATCTTATTCTACCTGCTTCTTAATGGTCTTATTTATGGCTCTAAGATGTGTACAACACTGAAGGAGATGGTAGGGGTGAGGCCTCTGGCAGCCCCTGTCAACAACTGCTACGTCTGCTGATGATGAGGCAAGCATGACACACCATTGAAAAAATGAGGAAAAAGAAGCAGACTGCCAGTACTTCCCTTATTCAGTATATGAGTAAGAAGGCTGCAGTGGGCCCAGAGTTCACACTTCGACCTCACAACATCACCACAAAGACACTTTCCAATAACCCTCTAAGCGCATGGCATCCTTCTGGCTTCCTCCATCTCTCTAGCCCTGGCCTTTTTCCTGCCTTTGCTCAAAACGTAAACAACACTTTTGACGGCTAACACCATGTAAATTACTTACCCTACATGAATAAATGAGCATGATATTGAAGTACAAATCTTTCGCTGTCTCCTGATGTAGAGTCACTCATAAAAGTAAAGACCCCCTCAGGCAAGACACCTTTTAACTCGTGTAATATCGGTTCTGGTAACATTGTACCTGACGTCAGAGGTGGTGGTGGTGTGGATGGTGTTTGGAGGAAGGTTGGTTTGCTCAAAACATTATCCCAACTCATGCTTCGTCTCATCTACCATTAGTTACAAATGTGTCGAGCAAATCAACTTCATATCTCAAGCGCTATCACTGACGTCACGTACACTGTTGCCAGAACCGATATCACAAGTATAAGAAGGTGACTGGCCTGGGGGTCTTCATTTTTATGAATGACTGTACTTGTGAAGACTAAATGGACATCTGTAAGATGGATAGCCAGCTCAGAATGACAACAATTCAAAGCACAGTTTTACACTCCTGACAATTAAAATACATTTTCACGCTCTGATTTTGTCATAAAACGTGTCAGAATCACATTTTTCAATACAACAATATGAATATAACGTCAATGTCGTTTTTACGTATATATATATTAGCGCACAAGTGGAGTGCGGAAAATACATCCTCACACGCTCAGAGCTATTCTTTCACTGGCAAAACAAGGCTGGTACTCAGCCTCACTGCCCGCCGCTGGTGTGACTCGTGGGAGCTCTTAAGTACACTCGCGGTCAGAAATTGTGTCCTGATCCCCTGGCAAAATGAATCGCAAGCAGTCTAACTTTGAAGATTCAAACAACGGTGCGTCTCCCTACAACACACAGTAGTTCGAATCATCAAAGCTCGGATAGTTGCAATTCATCATGCCAAGGGATCAGGACACAATTTCTGACTGCAAGTGTACACACACCCTCTGTTGAAAGCCTGATCAAGTACAGCTCCGGACAGATCAATGGTCCACACCCCATCCATCAGCGACTTGGTTTGGGCCTCGTCGGATCTGGTAACAGTTGCAGGTGGAGGGAGGGCGGATGTTAGTGGGAGAGAAGTAGAGAAATGTGGGCGGAGCTATATAGGAGGGGAACGAATGATCAGGTAGAGAGACGTGTGTCAGGAGGAATGAATGAAGCATACACTGTGAACGGTATCGAATCACCAACAGTTTAAAGCAGGGTTCTTCAATCTTTTTCATTCGTGACCCAGTTTTTACTATGACATTCTCGCGACCCATACAGAAAGATAATTTACAAATAATCAGAATTATCAACCTAAGATAATACAAGGCCAGACGCTGAAACATAATATTTATTTATTAAAAGGCATTCTAACCAGAATTATAAACACTGCCTCACCTACCCTCCCCGCAGTCTCGCTCCAGAACAGGTGGAGTGTGGACGTACTCGTGGCGCTCTGCCTCCATTCTCGTTTGTGTTGTTTTGGAGCTCTTGTTTGTGTTTTTTGTGTTGTTTGTGAGTTCTTGTTTGTGTGTTGTTGTTTCTGTGGTGTTGCTGGTGTTGTTTGTCTGTTGTGGTTCTGTGTATAGTTTTGTTGTGATTGTCTGTGTTTGTGCGGGTGTGTGTGTGTGTGTCCCTGGCTGATTGAGTGTTTAGTTGTTTGTGTTGTTGTTTGATTATTTCCATCTAGGCCTTGCCTGGCCTGATGGAGAGTGCGGATTCCTGCTTGGAGGCCGACTTTGCAATGTCGGAGGAAGGCAAGTTTCCAATTGAGGATCAAAGGCCTGAGCTGCCCTCTCGCAACCCTCCCCCCCTCTCCTCGGTCACTCCGCAGCTCAGGTTGCAGCCTTCCACCTCCTCAACCTTTACCAAGCAACCCGTTGATGCCTCGCCCGACTCCTCGCAGGATTCCGATGGTGTGGACTGTTTGCCTCCAGCTGCCAAGACTGCCAAGGGTGCTTCAGCTGTGCACGACGTACCTTCTCTGCCTCACCCTGGTGTTTCTTCTTTGCATACCAACTCCTTGCCCTGGTCCAACCTTCCTGCTTTTGCCCCGAGAGATGCCTATGTCAAACTCTCCTTCTCTGGAAACCCATCTACGGACACAAAGCTGCGTTGGTTGTCTGATGTCAACAGGGCCTTCCAGTTGCAGCGTGAACTGGCTGAAGTCAAGATGGCTGCTGTCACCTCCCGGTTTGTCTACATCTCTAGGAAGCGTCAGGACATCATTGATAGAGTGAAGGCTTGTGAATTTTTATCTCTGCCTCTCATTCTTGAAGACTCACCTGAGAGGCCTCGTAAGTTCCCCAGCTACATCCTCACTCGTTTTCCTATTGATGTTGACCCGAAACTTGCCAAAGGATACCCTGGTGTGTACTTTGCCCGTCGTTTTTTCCAAGATAGTTCCCCCATTAGCCGTATTGTTGTTGTCTGGAGTCAACCCGATCCACCTCCAAATGAGATTTCCTTTGATTTCCTCCCTTGTCTTCCACCGTGTGAGGTGAGGAAACTTCATAATGACCAATATTGGTGCTACAGGTGCTGGGGAGTTGGGCATATCTCCTGGTACTGTTCTGCCAGGCCGAAGTGTGCATGGTGTGCGGCCGACCATGATTCCAAGACGTGTCCTGTCAGGGGTGAACCACCACGTCCTGCTGCCTCCACCTCTGAGCCTTCACCTCCTGAAGATACGTCTCGATGGAAGTGTCCACGATGCCTTCAGCCAGGGGTTAACGTGTGGCATGGATGTACTCGACATAAGGTCCAGGCTCGTGTCTCTACTATTGCTCCGCCTCCACCACCACCACCACCACCTCCACCTCCCCAGTCTGCTCCTCCTACCAGCCCTGCCTCACCTCCAGGCCTGGCCCTCCGCAAGTCTGTTGCTACCCTCATGGCACGATGTACGGCTCTCGAAAACCGCTTTTCTGCCCTTGAAGCCAGGATTGATGGGCTGGTTGCCGCTCAGGCTGCCAATGACTCCAAACTCTCCACCTTGGTCGAGGCTCAGCAGGCCATCATCTCAGCTGTCACTACCCTTACCGAAAAGATGGATACTGTTGCATCTCGCCTTGAAAAGCATTTCGAGTCAGTTCCTTCTCCTGGTCCATCTTCTTCTCCAGGTCGCTCATCTGCCCCCACTCACCGGACTTCTACCTCCAAATACAGAGTTCGCTAGTGATTGCCGGCTAGATGTCATCTCCTGGAATGTATGTGGTATCACCAGTTATGCTAAGCTCACTCAACTCAAGGCCTATGTTTTTTGTCATCATCCCAGTGTTATTTTTCTCCAGGAAGCATTTCCAGGACGGCCGCTCGCTGCTGGGCAAGCTCCTCCCCTCTCAGGTTATGTGCCATATGTTCATCTGGTAAGGAATGGTCTCCTGACTTACATACATAGCTCCTTGCCACATCACCTTCTCCGTACCTCCACTGATCCTGACATGACCTTTCAGCTATTTGAGGTTCTACCTGGGAATGGAGTACTCCAACTATGTAATGTCTATTCTGCCCCAGCTAGACTCACTCTTGAGGCTCTTCCTTCTCCAACAGTGCGTGGTATGGTGTATATGGGAGATTTTAATGCTCGGCATTCTGATTTGGGTGATGGTACTGGCTCTATTAATCGTAATGGTGTTCGTCTCCTTTCATACATCCGCAAGCATCATCTGACACACTGGGACACTGACGGTGCCACTCATTGCCGGGGAGGTACTCTGGATTACATCCTCTCATCTGGCCTGATAGCATCTCAGGTCCAGTGCTCCTCCGTGCCAGACTTATTCTCTGATCACATTGCTCTTCGGTTTCATTATTCTCTAACTGCTGGGTCAGGTGCTTCAGCCTGATGTGGGCAATACTTTAAGGGTTTTGGCGCCCCTTCGGCCCCAGCCACTAGCTTTTAGTTCTTCAACTATCCCTCTTTTCTTTCTATTTCCTTCCTGCTTGCTGTCTCACCTCTCTATCACCGTTTTCTGGTGCTATATGACCTCGCTGTTGCGGCGCCTAATATCAATCAATCAATCAACCTCTACATATTGAGAACCAAAATACGACCAACAACATAATCTCAGCCGCAGTTTTTCGAATCATATAATTGGACTATAAGTGAAAAGGAAGAAAGGCCTATGCCATTAAAACTGTTTAAGAACGAATGAGAAGGTTAAAAATATGAGAAAGAAAAGATAAACGGTAAGAAAGGAGGGAAGGACAAGCGAGAGAGGGATAAGACAGTAGGGAGGATGTGTAAGGTTGCCAGTTACTTGAGAGATACTGTAATATATATTATAGCCTATGCATAAAATTAGACAAAGTTTATTGAAAACGCCATATAGCGTCGCCTATTCAAGTTTAACATCGATTATTTTTAAATGCATGTTAGAAGAAAAAATCCTGTTAAAAAGCTTAATGAATTTGTTGACAAATATGATTATTTAAAAAGTTAGAAAATTAAACCGTCTTCTGCCGAAAAAAAAAACACACACAGCTGGGCTTGGGAGAAGGTGATAAATAGGGTGGACTACAAGCACGAGGGATTTGATTGATATTATGTGGCGCAAGAGCGAGGTCAAATAGCACCAGGAAAAGGTGATAGAGAGGTGTGACAGCAAACAAGGAGGAAATAGGAAGATAGGAGGGACAGTTGAAGAAATGTAAGCTAGTGGCTGGGGCCGAAGGGGCGCCAAAACCCTTAAAGTATTGCCCATATCATTACAGGCAATACTCCCCTACGGGGTAAGCACGAGGGATAAAAGGAATACAGGGATAGCTGTCTAATATCCAAAGGATAATATATATTCAGTAGTCTATCCCACTACGATGGAGAACAAAAGACAGTGACTTTATTTAAAGGATATAATGTAACAAATATTCTAATTATATTTGTTTGTTATTACTTTTCAATTAATCACCTTAATTTATCTTACCCTCTTCCCCCTCACCCTCGCCTCAAATCATCACATTTCTTCTCTTCTATATCCACTTACGTTAATGCAGTATGCACTTCTTTAAACCAGGGTTCTTCAAATTACGGGTCCCGAATTCCTCCAAACTGCGTCGCAGGCTCACAAAAATAAATACATGAATAAAATAGAATAATAATATTCGTGACAATAAAATAAATATGAAGTTCATACATGAATCCACCTAACATATTTTTATAATCGAATATTCATATATTTAATTATCAATAAAACAAAATCATTGCACAAATATTAGCCTTCTTGAATGAGTGTGTGTGAGAGAGAGGGAGGGTAGGTGAGGCAGTGTTTACAATTCTGGTTAGAATGCCTTTTAATCGTAAATATTATGTTTCAGCGTCTGGCCTTGTATTTTCTTAGGTTGATAATTCTGATCATTTGTAAAATATCTTTCTATATGGGTCGCGAGAATGATGTCATAGTAAAAACTGGGTCACGACTGAAAAAGATTGAAGAACCTTGCTCTAAACTGTCGGTGATTCGATACCGTTCACAGTGTGTGCTTCATTCATCCCTTCTGACACACGTCTCTCTACCTGATCATTCGTTACCCTCCTATATAGCTCCGCCCACATTTCTCTACTTCTCTCCCACTAACATCCCCCCTCCCTCCACCTGCAACTGTTACCAGATCCGACGAGGCCCAAACCAAGTCGCTGGTAGAAGAAGTGTAGACTCTTGATCTGTCCGGAGCTGTATATTAGAGAGTGTGCAAATTTAAAAAATGCTCTGTGGACTTATGTCGTCAACTGCGGTTACCCACACTTGTTGGTGTTGTCGACTTATGTCATCACCCACGGTTTAAGGGTTAAACAGAGGTCTACAGCAAACTTTCTCTCAAAAACATCATTGGGATATATCACTAAGCGAAGTGCCCCTTCCCCACAATGTACCAAAATATCGTTGTATACAGTAGAACTGTCCAGGATTACCTACAAACTAGGAAGAATTACGACTTTTCATCAGTGAGAATCAACCAGTATGCCTATGCCTCCAGGAGACAATGGTTGGTTTGGGTCTCCTACTGGATATCAGGCATTTAATTCAAACCCTGTACCAGATCAAGGATAGAGTTGGGGTAGGGCTATCATGGTACAGCCACGCACCAAAGTTTCTGTACCCCCTCAGTGGAAGTCAGGGTCAGAGAAAGGGTAGGTAAACGGACGGTAGCCACAACAGTGTTGTTAACTCTAGCCAAACTACTATCCGTTTCAGCGCCGGACAGACGCTGTTTTTCGCAAATATCTCCTAAACGAATTGTTGTATCAATATAATATTTCAACACAGTATCTTTAACATCCGGGCGTAATTTATGGCTGACATACCATATTCCTATATGTGTTATGCGAGGAGTTTACTCGTGAAAAATAGCACAAAGCTGGCCAGTCATATTGACGTTTTCGAAGGAAAGTGTGGCCCCCCCAACACCCTCCCAAACCATTCCTAACCACAACTACATCCCCCCCTTCTCACCCCTCCCTCCTCCTCTTCTCCCCCTAGCTCCTCGCCTCCCTCATCACTCGTGTCCCTCCCTATTTCTTCCATCACTGTATTATATATTAGAATGTTATGTAGATGTATATGTATAGATATGATTATTAACTAAGAGTATGGTGCAGTACAATTCTATAGAGGCAAGACGTATTTCACTTTGATAATTACTGTACAACAGCATGTTTACATACATGTAGTATGTAGAAGGTCCATGTTTGCAGTCCTTATGGTCAACCATGCAAGTGAACACGATGTACTGGCATTACCTGTGGTCTGGACCTTCTAGGGAAAGTTATTAGATACTGTGTACCTATTCATTATAAAATGTCAACTTGGTCCAGTTAATATAATGTTATTTTGTTGACTTGTCCCTTTTATATTTATATTATCACCAAATTACATATATATATATATATATATAATAGTGTAGGATTTAATGATGCAAACATGATAAAACAAAATTTATTCACAATTACTGTCAAGGAAAACGTCATTGTCTTCATCATCACTGGCTTTCACGTTTGTACAATGTGGCAAGACGAAGAACAAACGCTGTCCTGCATCCACGGGGGCAAATGGACAACATTGTTGCTAATAGGTGCGCCTCGGCAGTCAATGATTTCTACCCTGTCACTACTTGAGTCATAGCCTCGGACTGGGGGGTACCTCATACCTCAGAGAGAGGGGGAGGGGATACGGGAGACTGTGAATATTCAATTAAGGCATAAATTGGTTATTTAAAACGGTAAAGAACACATGAAGCAACCATGAACGATTATATTTGGTTGCCCAAAACCAAAATTAATCATTTTTCTGGTCGCCTTAGACACGTGGGTTATTATCCGGCTATACAGCCATTAACAACGGGATTAGCTATTGCTTTAATGGTCGTTTGACCCACTCTGGTTTTCATGTCCACACACAACAGTAACTGTATTAAACAATATTACTAATGAACGATACGTATATACATACTGTCATAAAAAAAATAAAAAATGGAAGGGGGATGGTGTAAATAGGGGGGTGAAGAGTGAAACGGGGAGGGGGATAATGAGATATTGGGGTAGGGAAGGAAGGAATGGTGTGGGGGGATTTCGGGGTGTTGGTAGAGGGGTTACACGAGTACCCCACACTCGTCCGATTCTCTATAACGCCTTAGATATGATGACTGGATTAGGCTTAATATCACTCAGTAAACTCCTAACATAACACATATAGTAATATGGTATGTCAGCCATAAATTACGCCCGGGTGTTAAAGACAGTGTGCTGAAATATTATATTGATACAACGATTCGTTTAAGAGATATTTACGAAAAACACCGTCTGTCCGGCGCTGAAACGTATAGTAGTATTCCCGAACCATTATATGTGAGCTCCATTTGAAGCATTCACTGGTGGGAGGGAGAGTCGGAAAGGGAATGTATAGTTCTCAATCTCCACATCCTGTCTGCTTAAATATGTGCTTTATTATTTTGACAAACTTAAAATAGTTTGGTTCTACTTTGTTATTGTAGGTATTATAATCATCATCATCATCATCATCATCAGGAAATTGAAATCTACATCATCATCATAATCATATGTTGTCGTGCCAAAACCGTATCCACTTCAGGGCAGTGTCATTTGTTTCCTTTTCATGACTCTGGTATAAGAACAGCTTTATGCGTTGTGTAATAATTGATCTCCGAAGATTAACAGGGGCACCACGGGAATTTTTGCTACTTGCCCCCAATTATTATGATAAAATAATACAATTGAATACCCATGCACATAATATGGTGTGAAACTGCTGCGATCTCTTTTAAGTCATATAGACAAACAAAAATAACTACTGTGTATGCCAACACATAGAGTATAATATCGTAATTACAGTATGATATCCCGCTTGTTTCTGAAGGCTTGGCTGGCCTTGATAACTGTGGACTTCTCAAATACTTGACATGAAGTAAACCTCACATTCCTCTTTGACGTGATGAAGCAACAGCTGTCAGGGAGAGAGGACGTCCAACACCACGAGAAGGCAGATGGCACGCTTCCTTTGCGAGTCTGTCAACTGTAGCATTGTGACGTAAACCTACATGGGATGGTACCCATAACAATTTGACAGTCAAGTTACGATGACGCAATAAGGCCAAAAACGATATAATCTGCTGAACAACAATAGAGTGTGTGGGCTGAACACTAGAGAGGGAATGAAGGGCAGGTTTGGAGTCACAAAAAATGGCAGCATTCACTCCACGTTGACAAACAAGACTAACAGCATCCAGAATGGCATACTGTTCACACAATGTTGAGTTAGAGTGGTTACAGAGACGAAGGCAAACCCAGCCTCCTGGAGGTGACTCCAAGTCAGGTGAGAAAACGGCACAACCTGCTGTACCATCCACCTGCAATGAGCCATCAGTATACAGAAGAGGCAGTATGGATCTGTGATGGAGGACGTCACTGTTTCTATGTGTTCCAGAGCCAACTGCCACTGTAGAGAAGGCAGTTCCGACTTGGAAGTAGGTGTGAAGCTCACATCAGGTGTTGGTAGCATCCATGGAGGGGGCCCTGGGGGGACGTCTGCAACCATTATATCTATATTAAGACTACGGAGCATAGAGGAAACAGACCTTATAAGAGTATGTCCAACAGGCAGTATGGGAGGGACCGGGTAGTTTGGTCGAAGAGAAGTCCTGACTAACTGAGAGTAATGGGGTGAAAGATGTGGGAAATGGAGGCACTTGACAGTGAAGCAAGTAACACTAGAATAAATTCTCTCCACTAACGTGGGAAGACGCAACTCACGCTGCATGTTCACTATCCTGGTCGACATTGGACAGCCGAGAATTATTCTCATTGCTCTATTCTGAAATTTTTCTAAAGTTTCAAGAGTAGCCCTGGGAAGATGAATCAAAGCAGGGGAGAGGTAATCAACAACTGAACGGATAAAAGCAATATAGATGGTCCTGGCTACTGGGATGGAGATGCCCGAGGAGTTTTTAGTGAGCCATTGAAGTGGTGTAAGTCTGAGCTGGAGACGAGCCAATAAGTCCTGGACAATGGGACAATGGAATGACGTCTCTATTAGCAACATCGAAGGCACATCGAAGGTCAATGAAGGCCACCACACTGTCCCTGGAAAGGCGAGAGTACAGGTCGACTAGGCAGTGGTGTGTGCACCGCTGGGGAAGGAAACCAAACAGCCATGGAGAAAGGTGATCCTGCAGTCTGTACATGAGACAAATTGAGTAAGATTCTCTCCATAATCTTACAAAAACAGGAAGTAAGAGAAATAGGCCTGAACTTCACAGTGCCGCTCTTAGGGATGGGTATTATTGAGCTGCTGGTCCAGGCTCGTGGTACACAACCGGCACGAAGACAAAGATTGTACAGACGAAGTAGAGGGTTCCCAGGAACTTGTTGAAGTAGGCGCAGCACAGCATAAGTAATACCATCTTCACCAGGGGAAGAAGCTCTACTCAGAGAGAGAGCATGGAGCAACTCCTCATTAGTTATCTCCTCTGCATCATCGTCATCATCTTGCAACAGAGCAGGTATTAGACGTAGCCAATGGACAGCAGCACGGGAAGCGAGTGTATCTTGTATGTGGATGGGTAGACTGGCTGGGGTAGATTGTTCTGACCAGGCATCGACAAATTTTTGGGCATAGTTGGAGGGAGTGTGATGACGAGCAGTGGCCGGCGTCTTTTTAACAACCCGACGGATGAGGTGCCACATAGAAGCCACACTTGCTTGCTGGTTGATGCTGTCCATGAACTGCTGCCAAGACTCAGTGTGAGCACACTCCTGCAGGGCAACTAATGTGTCCCTAGACATCTGGTGACGATGGAGCAGGTCAGGGGTTGAGTTGGCTTGAAATAATTGACCATCACATTCAGCCTCCTCCTTTTCCTCCTGTATACGTGCATCCAGCGTCCAGGAGTGGGCAGTATGGCGATGCTGGAGGTGTGGCGGGGAAACATATAGCCTATAAAAGTCATGAGTAGCAGATACAAGATCAGAGTACAACTGTTCAGCTGATGATATGTCAAATGTAGGTGTTATGAATATCTGGATTCACTCCACCACTTTGATTCGAAACTCCATGTATTGAAACCAATCTTGTATGAAACTGTGGTTCAGTTCCTGTTTTAGTGGGCATACAGTGTATAGAGGGCGTACCAGTAGTTTCCCTTCTGGTTATTACTTGAGGCTGACTCTAGTTTGAGGGTATAAAAGGAGCAGACTTGGGTCTCACAGTCAGTCTCTGCATACCAGGGTAGGATAAACAGTGTGTTCCATGGATCTACCTCGGCTCCAGCTTTGTCCCTCCGAAATGGCTAAGTGTTGATATTGTTCTCTTATAGTGTGCTCCTATAGGAATATTGTTTATTATTATTATTATAATTAGGGTACATATAGTTTTGTGTTATTGTGTTAATGTTGGGTGAATGTAATGGAGTAAGACTCTGGTCATGAATTGGAGATTTGTGTAATGTGTCTGTTTGTTGTTTAATGTTTTTTTTTAAATATACATATTAAAATATCAGTCTGTTTATATGTCCAGGGGTTACGATTTAACTGATAGAAGGGCATAACATAACATGGGGACCTGTCCGGGAGTTCTCCATTTCCATATGACCTAGTCTTGTATTAATTACTGAAGCCTGTATATATATATACATTATAGAGATAGTTCAAAATTCGGGTCTAGTCTGTTTTGTTTGTTGGTCTCGGATTCTATACTGTGTGAATCCTCCACTTTAAGAATGGAGTTTAACTTGGATAAATTTGTAGAGAACCCATCAGTACCTTACTTAAAAAGTGTTAATCTTCGTAAGGAAGACTGGATTGTTCTTGGCTCTCATTGGGGTATTACATGTAAGAAAACTTGGAGGAAGAGAGAGATTCAAGAAAAAGTAATAACGGAACTGGTAAATAAAAGGATTTTAGATGAAAGTGCACATGCATTATGTGAGGACCCTTCTGGTCTATTAATGATGAAGTTAGAAGCTGGAAAAGAGGAACGAGCACATGAGCTGTTAGCCTGGAAGGAGAGAGCTGAAGAACGACGTTTTCAATTAGAATTGTTAACAAAACAAGCAGAGCTAGGCATAACTTTGAGACCAACAGATGGGACGGGTTCAGACACATTTGATATAACGAAGCAATCCAGATTAGTTCCTTCATTTGATGAAAATGACCCAGAGGAATTTTTCCTACAATTTGAGAAGACAGCCACCTCATTGTCTTGGCATACCAAATATTGGCCAGTCCTAATTCAAACTAATTTAGTAGGTAAAGGGAGATCAGTATACTTGTCCTTAGATATTAATGAAAGTAAGAATTATGAAGTAGTTAAAAAATCTGTTCTCAATGCATATCAGCTGACTCCAGAATTTTATAGGCAAAAATTTAGAAATATAAGGAAAGGTGATGCTTCGTCTTATATTGAACTGTCTCATACAGTGAGGAAATTAGGTAAAAGGTGGTTAGATTCTAATAATGTTGAAACACGTGAAGAATTGGAGGAACTTGTGTTATTGGAGCAGTATAAGAGAGCGGTGCCTTCGGAGGTGAAAGCATATTTAGAGGAGCATGAGGTTAGATCTTTGGTCCGGGCTGCTACCCTGGCAGAAAATTATGCATTGACTCATAAAGGCTTTAGATACAGGTCGCCTCACCAATTAGAGAGTAGGAAAGCAGACTCAAAGGTTTTGGGTGGTAATTCTGTTAGGATTTTCTCTCCTTTGTCTGGTGAAGGTGGTCCTGATAAGGCTGGTGGATCAACCACGTCTAGTTATTCCCCAGGTAAAAGGGAATTAATGTGCTACTATTGTAAGCAGTTTGGACACATTAAGGGTAACTGCCCTAGGTTATTAGCCAGACAAAAGTCTAGTAAGCAGATTAGTATGACTTGTAATAATGATATTGATCATAGTCCAAGTGAAATGCATTCAGAAACAAAGTCTGAGTTATTTGAACCCTTTCAGTTTGGTGGGTTTGTGAGTGTCAGTGACCATGGGAAGTGTTTCCCTGTTCGTGTCTTGAGAGACACCGCTTCTTCGTGCAGTATATTGCTTAAGAGTTCAGTTCCCTTCATAGAGGACGTTTTGACTGGCGAGGAAGTAGTATTGCAGGGTGTTAGTGGTGCTGTCACGGTGCCGTACGGTAGAGTGTTTTTAAAAACAGATTTAGTCTCTAAAAGTGTTAATGTTGCTATTCAGGATAAGTTGCCTGTAGAGGGAGTGTCATTTCTGCTAGGCAACGATATTGCGGGTAATAAAGTAGTCCCTAATCCAATAGTAACATCAGTTCCTACTAGGGTTAATAATACTGACGCATTGGAGAAAGAAATACCAGGGTTATTTCCTTCGTGTGCTGCGACTAGGAACATGAAGAAAAATGCAGAATGTGATGTGGTTCCTAGTACCACTGATGATGAGGACGATGATTCAGGTATAGGTAGTTTGTTTCAAACCGATGTGGTTCATAATTCACCTGTGTTGCCAGAAGAGGTTGTGTCCCCTGTGGCTGGCTCACATATCGATACTGAATCTGTGTTAGTGGATACTGTGCCTGTGAGCAGAGATATGTTGTCGGAAGCTCAACGAGGTGATCCGGAGTTGAAGCCTTTATTTGCTAGAGCAGTAGATTTAAATGAATCTGAGAAACTTTCGGTATGTTACTATTTAGACAATGATGTCCTCATGAGAAAATTTCGGTTGGCTGATATTGCAGCTAATGAAGAGTGGAATGTAACCAGACAAATAATTGTACCTAGTTGTTACACGAAGGATATCTTGAGTCTCGCACATGATTTTGCTGGTGGTCATTTAGGTATCAATAAAACGTATAACAAAATTCTTCCTAACTTCTTTTGGCCCGATTTAAGAAGAGATGTTGCGAAGTATTGTCATACATGTCATGTTTGTCAAGTGGCTGGTAAACCAAACCAGGTATTAAAGAAGGCTCCGTTGCAGCCTATAGTCCCTCTAACTGAGCCATTTAGTAAAGTTATTATTGATTGTGTTGGACCAATGCCTAAAACAAAGAAAGGAAACCAATTTCTATTAACGATCATGTGTGCGACCACAAGATATCCTGAGGCTATTCCTCTAAAAAAGATTACTACAAAAGCTGTTGTCAATGTACTGCTAAGATTTTTTACCCAATATGGTATTCCCAAATATGTACAGTCTGATCAGGGAACAAATTTTACTTCGAATGTTTTCAAACAAGTAATGAAAGAATTAGGAATAACTCACTATACTGCCACTGCCTATCATCCACAATCCCAAGGGGCACTTGAGCGTTTTCACCAAACATTCAAGTCTATGCTCACTAAGTATTGTATAGAAAGTGATAAAGATTGGGATGATGGAGTGCACTTTATGTTGTATGCTATTAGATCATGTCCACAGGAGTCCTTAGGATTTACTCCATTTTCCCTTGTATATGGTCATACCGTTAGAGGCCCTTTGGAGGTAATGAAAGAGTGTTGGGTAGATAAAGACTTGGGTATGCCATTGCCTCAATATGTAAAAAAATTTAGGGAACTGTTAAAGAGAGCTAATGAATTAGCAAGAAGTAATTTAAGTAAAGCCCAAACTGCAATGAAAAATACCTATGATATAAAAGCTGTGGAGAAGAGTTTTAAGCCAGGTGACTCAGTGTTGGCTTTTCTTCCATTGTACAGTAAGCCTTTTCAATCGAAATATAGTGGTCCTTTTGTTGTGAAGGAGAAACTGAGTGACCTTAATTATTTGATAGAAACCCCAGGAAGAAGAAAGAGTGAAAGAAAGATTCATGCTAACTTACTTAAATTATATCATGCAAGGGACATTGGATCTGCAGTCCTTATAACCGAGACAGATAGTCCTTCAGACGAGAAAGAACTGTTATCATTTGAATTATGTACTCCACTGCTAAATTCACAAGTGTTGCATAATCCAGAAACTAAAATTTCACACCTCTCACAGCATCTGAAGGACGACATCTGCACACTACTGTCTACTTATGAGCAGATTTTTGGTGATGTGCCGCAGCCATGCCGAAGGGTGGAACATGACATCTTGCTAATCGACAATGCCATGCCCGTAAAACAACACCCCTACAGAGTAAATCCATGCAAGAGGAATGCTCTGCGGAGGGAGGTGGAGTTCCTGCTTCAGAATGGGTTGGCAGAGCAGAGTACCAGCGAGTGGGCCTCTCCTTGCCTGTTGGTGCCGAAGTCTGATGGCAACCACCGGCTTTGTACTGACTATAGGAGAGTCAATAGTTTAACCAAAGCTGATTGTTTTCCTCTCCCCAGGATGACAGACATCATCGATGACATTGGGGATGCTCAGTTCATTACCAAGTTAGATTTGCTGAAGGGGTATTATCAGATCCCTTTGACAGCCAAGGCAAAGGAAGTGTCCGCCTTTGTGTTACCAGACGGACTCTACCAATACAAAGTTATGCCCTTTGGAATGCGTAATGCCCCTGCGACATTCCAGAGGCTGATGAATAGTGTGACTCGTGGCCTGCCTAACGTTCGTGTCTACATTGACGACCTTGTGATCTTCACGACCACCTGGGAGGAGCATGTGACTAGTCTTCAGCAACTCTTCCATCGCATAGCTGAGGCTGGACTAACAGTTAACCTTCTGAAGAGTGAGCTAGGACAAGCCGAGGTTACTTATTCAGGGCATGTGATTGGCCAAGGTAAAGTTGCACCAGTAAAAGCCAAAGTGGAAGCTATTATTCAGTACCCTGCCCTAACAACCCGAAAGGAAGTGATGAGGTTCTTAGGAATGGCTGGGTTTTATAGAAGATTTTGTCCTAACTTTGCTGATGTTTCCGCTCCTCTGTCTAACCTTGTCAGTCCCAGGAAGCCGTTTGTGTGGTCAAAAGAATGTCAGAATGCCTTTAATAACTTAAAGAATCTGTTAACAACAGTGCCAGTACTGCGAGCTCCCGACTTCTCTCGACCTTTCAGTCTGCAAGTGGATGCTAGTGATATAGGGGCTGGGGCGGTTTTGTTGCAAAGCGATGACAGAGATATCTTGCATCCAGTCTGTTTTATGTCGGCCAAGTTTAAACCATATCAAAGAAATTATTCCACAATAGAAAAGGAAACCCTTGCCTTGCTTTTGGCCCTTGAAAAGTTCGAAGTATATGTAAATGCCGCTACATACCCAGTGCATGTATTTAGAGATCACAACCCTTTACAATTTGTTAATAAGATGAAAAATAAAAATCAAAGATTGATGAGATGGTCAGTGGCACTTCAGCCCTATAATTTCATAATTAGCCATATACCTGGAAAAGACAATGTAATCGCAGATGCTCTCTCAAGAGTGCATAGTGTAGGTTAAAAGATGGATGTACAAAAGGTTGTGTTCCTTTAAGGAATTAGGCTTAATATTAATTTAGGTTAAGGTTGTGAATGTCATATTGGGAAAAAATGAGTTTTGTTAATCAAACTGGTGGGATAGAGAAAGCCTAAATGCTTTCTTTTGAGAGGGAGGTGTTATGAATACCTGGATTCACTCCACCACTTTGATTCGAAACTCCATCTATTGAAACCAATCTTGTATGAAACTGTGGTTCAGTTCCTGTTTTAGTGGGCATACAGTGTATAGAGGGCGTACCAGTAGTTTCCCTTCTGGTTATTACTTGAGGCTGACTCTAGTTTGAGGGTATAAAAGGAGCAGACTTGGGTCTCACAGTCGGAGGAGGAGTCTACATCCAGCCATGGCCCAGACAACACCTACTGCCAACCACACCACTTCCCCTGCCGACCGTCTTGTTGGCAGGGTGAAGTGGTTTAACCATTTGAAGGGCTATGGCTTCATAACCTCGAACTCTAAAGATTATTTCGTCCACAGGAGGGGCATCCTCCTCTCTGCTGCCACCACCTCATCACCATCACTGGGAGACGGAGAGGAGGTGTCCTTCACTGTGGAGGAAGAGAGGAAGGGCGTGGAGGCTACCAACGTAGCGGGACCTGATGGTGGGCAGGTCCGAGGCTCACTCCATGCCCGTGGGAGGAAGACGGCTGACGCCCAACCACCGCAGCGACGGCAGCAGCAGGCAGACATCGTCACCGTCTGCACCAAAACTGCTGTTGCTTTAGCTGCAGAAGGGCTAGGTCGTCTCTCTGACCTCCTCCTGGACATCTTCAGGAGAAATGGCTTGCCACCAATAGCCATTTCTCCTGATCTACAACCACCCACCACCACAACCACCACCAAGAAACGAGGCAGCAAGTCCGCACGACGAGGGAGGTGCAGAGAGGAAGCGCCACCTCCACCCCCTCCAGCCCACCCCCGTCGCCGATTAATGCTGCCTCACCCACTCAACCGGGCGAATAGTGGGAAGGCACCACCACCAACACCACCACCACCATCACCACCACCACCACCACCTGAACTTTCCATACAGGACCCCGAGACAGAGGAGGACTCTGACACCAGTTCCTCCTCCAACACCAACAGCAACACCAACGACACCAGTGACAACATGGACCTGGAAGATGGAGGGGAGTGGCAGACAGCCGGGAGGAGGAAGAGGAAGAGGAGAAGAAGGATGGACAGCCAGTCATCACTACAACAGCTGCCTGACATCACCAAATTTTTTATGACCACTTCTCCTCTCCTCGACCTATTCCAACAACACATCTCTCGGCGACGTGACCCCAACATCTTCCAGGTCAAAAGAGAATGGATGACCCCTATAAGGAGACCTTATAAATACAACAAAAGTAAAAATGATTGACTGCCTTAATACCCGCCACCATGGGTGATAGGCAAGAAAGAAAAAAAAAAAAAAAAAAAAAAAAAAAAAAAAAAAAAAAAATCTCACAGTCACATGCGTCCAGACTTTGTTGTGTCCAGACCTCGTCCTCGTTGTGCATAGCAACAACAGACTACAGTATTGTTCGTGGAGTTACCTTGGTGTACCGAGGCCTCTTACCGGCAGTACTCTGTTGTTTCTCTGCCTTGTGTAAAGTAATATTGTAAAGTAAATTTGCAGCGTTTTGCTGCACTGCTGTGTACACCTTCAGTGATTTGATTTTTGCTGGAGGACAACCAGTAGTTTATGGTAGCTAGTAGTTAGTTGTTCCCCACACCAGACCCGCAGCACTCACTGCCTCAGGGGAAACCCTGTGGTAGGGGGGCCCAGTAGTCTGGTGCGTCATTTGGGCACCTCTTTTTCTTAAACTACTTTTCCTTCTATATTTTCCGTGCGACCTCCTGGGCCTACGGTTGTCTCTTGGCTGAGCAACGGTATTCGCTTGGGAGGTGGGTTCCTACTACACCACCCCTCGCATTAGGCAGGTTCGGTGGTGGGGAAGTTCCTTCCGCACAAACTCCGATCCCCTAGCTGGTACTGGAGAACGCCGCCAGGCTACCACTAGGGGGGGGCGAGTAAAGGTAACTTTTATTCCCTAAATTATTGTCCATTTTGGGGGTTGATACAATAGTTCAGGGAGGTAGGTGAGTGTGCGAGGAGAGGGGTCGGACGTAGTCCGATGCCCCGGATGGATGACTCCCCGACTAGCCTCCCTCCTCCTCAAGGAGGGAGGTTAACGACCAAGGACCAAACTAGGACAATGGCTGACAATAATGGAACCCCTACGGCAGACAGACAACGACAAACTGATGTTAAAATTCCTCCTATGAATGCTCGTTATGTAAATATTAGATGTGTAGATGAGGGTCAGTCTCTCAAAAACTTTAACCCCTTTATCGTCAAAAAGGTCCTTGATGGTCAAGTGGGTGGCAGTCTTGCTGCTGCTAACAAGTTGCGTGATGGTAGTATCCTGGTAAAAGTACTGCAGGCATCCCAGGTTAAGGATCTCCTTAAACTGACGCAAATTCATAACTTTAAGGTGAAAGCCACCATTCCAGTGGGGCCGAATACCTGTAAGGGCGTCATTTTCCATAGGGATTTGGCCGCTCTGGATGAGGCTGAAATTTTGGAAGGAATGAAGGACCAAGGCGTTGTTGATGTACAAAGTATGACCAGGATGAGAGAGAACAAGAGAGAGAAATTTGGCTTGTGTTTCCTGACTTTTGCTTCAGCCCAGATTCCGGAAACTGTAAAGATTGGATATGAAATTGTTCACGTTAGACCATACATTCAGAAACCGATGCGTTGTTTCCGTTGCCAGAAATTCGGACACACAGCATTGAGGTGCTTTAATAAAGATTCATTCACTTGTGGTAAATGTGCAGGTAGACACGAGACTGAGTTGTGTTCAGAGACAGTCTTCAGGTGTGCTAATTGTGGCGGCCCCCACCAGGCAAGTGCAGGTGACTGCAGGAGCCTTAAAGTGGAGACTGAAGCAATGGCATACATGAGGGCTCATGATGTTAGTTATGGTGAGGCAAAGAGGAAGGTGGAGGGGGTTAACCAAACTCCCACAGTTTCCTATGCTGCAGCTATAACTGGCACCACTGCTCCTGTAACTACAACAAATGTTAACGTGGCTATCCAAGCTAAAGATAATGAAATTAAAGACTTGAAGGATACTGTAAACAAATTAACGTTGCTAGTAGAAAGTTTGACAAAGAAATTAGAAGTTGTTGAATCAACCCAGCAAAAGAAGCACCACAAAGCTGATGATACCGTATCAGCTTCTAAATCTCATGTTCTCGCTCAGGTGACTCCCATGAAGCCTACATCCGGGAGTCGTCCGGTTCGTCGCGAGACGAGCCGTTCGAGGACTGGCTCTGTACCTCGTGGAGAGGAACAGGCGATGGAGACTACCGTCGCGAAACCTGCCCGCGGGAGGTCCCCGGGAAGTGCAGGGGAGGAAGAGGGTCTTCCCTCCCAGCACAAAAAGGTTCGGCCAGACGAACAAGGCTCCAAGAAACCCCATAAACAGCGATAATCTTCGCGCTAACCATACTCCAATGGAACTGTCGAAGTCTTAGAGCTAGATTAAATGAACTTAAACTTTTGGCTTGTTCTTACGCTGCCGATATTATTGCCCTTCAGGAAACTCATCTGAACGACCAAGTCGAAGACGAGGTTGTTCAGCTTCGGAACTACGAGTTAATTAGGAGGGACCGTGGGGGGAGGGGTGGAGGTGGAGTGGCAATCTACATCCGCCATAACCTCCCTTTCACTGATGTGCCCTGTAATTTTCCTCTGGAAAGTGTCGCTTGCAGAGTAAAATTCGGTGGCACCTACCTGACTATCTGTTCTGTCTACTGTCCTCCTGATACAGTAACTTATGATGATGTTTTTGATCTACAGGACAGTCTGCCCTGTAGAAAATTAATTGTAGGTGATTTTAATGCTCATCATACGTTATGGGGTTCCCTGCAGGATGACAGAAAGGGGGAACAGATGGCTAGGCTAATCAGTGATTCCAATTTGGTTCTTCTGAACGACGGTAGTCCGACGAGAGTTGATGATAATACTGGTAATTTTAGCGTTCTTGACCTATCTCTGGTCTCCCCATCCATTGCAGCCTCTTGCCAGTGGCTACCCATTGATGACTCATTGGGAAGTGACCATTTTCCTATTGTAATTAAATTTAAAAGCGACACTATTAAAAAGCCTTCAGCACCTAAATTTAACGTAAAAAAAGCAGACTGGGTGTCCTTCACAAAGGGTGTCAATATTGAAATTGTTGGAGAAACCATTGATGATAAAGTAAATAATATTCAAGATAATATCCTCAAAGCCGCAATGGCAACAATTCCTAAGACTTCGGTAGATAGCGCAAAGCATAGAGTTCCATGGTGGACGCCAGATTGCCGCAGGGTACTGTGTGAGAGGAATAGAGCCTACAGGCTTTTCAAAAATCGCATTAGTGATGAGAACTTTCGCAAGTATAAACTTGCGAGAGCTAGGGCTCGTCGAACCATCAGACAAGCCAAACGAGACTCCTGGCGATGCTTTGTCTCTAGTATCAATAGTGAAACATCAATTTCCCAAGTCTGGTCCACTGTAAGAAAATTGAATAAGAAAAAAATCTCTAATAAAATTACAAACATCACTTTTAATAACATCAATTATGACGAACCTAGAGACATTGCTAACGCCCTCGCCAGGCAGTTCTCTTTTGCTAGCAGCTCTGAAAATTACCATCCAGCTTTCCTGCCCATCAAGGAAGCATCAGAGCTGCTGCATATTGACTTTGCCACAGGAGATGAATTAGATTACAACAGTGATCTAACAATGCAAGAGCTTGTCCAAGCCCTAGGAGCCTGTAGTGGGACATCCCCAGGACCCGATGAGATTCGGTATGAGATGATAAAGCATCTTGATCATGATTCCATGGTCAAGATGTTGCAAGTGTTTAACGAGATTTGGAGGGGTCACACCTTTCCAAACTCGTGGCACTTTGCACATGTCATTCCCATACCGAAAGGAGGGGGGGACCCCAGATCGACTTCATCGTATCGCCCTATTGCGCTCACAAGTTGCTTATGCAAGGTCATGGAACGAATTGTTAATCGTAGGCTATTGCATTTTTTAAATTCCAGGAATTTGCTGGTTGACGAGCAGTGTGGCTTCCGTAAAGGTCGCCAGACGCTCGATCAGCTAGTAAACCTGGAAGTTCAAATTCAAGAGGCATTTGCCAAAAAAAAATTTTTGATTGCAGTATTTTTAGACATTGAAAAAGCCTACGACATGACTTGGCGACATGGCCTCCTCAGGAAACTATATGCGATGGGATTACGCGGTAACCTGCCCTTTTTTGTTAAGAACTTCATTTCTGACAGAACTTTCTCTGTCAAGCTTTTTTCGGACACAGTCACTTTCTCGGACATATTTGTCCAGGCAAATGGGGTGCCCCAGGGGAGTGTTCTGTCTCCGACCTTATTTCTATGTATGATCAATGACATTCTACCAGCTCCTCCTCGAAATCTTAAATACTCACTGTACGCTGACGACTGTGCGATATGGCACTCCAGCTGTAATGCAGAGTTTTCGGCAACTCGGATCCAATTGGCACTGGATTTGATTCACAATTGGGGCCTCCAGTGGGGTTTTAAGTTTTCAGTAAGAAAGAGTGTAGGGGTTATTTTCACTCATAGGAAGAAGCCAGACGTCAGGCTGACTATGGGTGTCAACCCCCTACCTATTCAAAATTCGACTAAATTTCTTGGACTGCATTTTGACAGTCGACTGACATGGCGAGTCCATGTCAGTCAGTTAAAAATTAAATGTTTAAAAGCACTTAATTTGCTGAAGTGCATTTCTGGTACTCAATGGGGAGCAGATAGGAAGTCATTGCTAATGCTATATAAATCCCTGATTAGATCTAGAGTAGATTATGGGTCAATAGTGTATGGTTCGGCATCTGAGTCTGTGTTGAAAGGTTTGGATGTTGTGCAGAATGCGTGTTTGCGTGTGTGTCTTGGAGCCCTACGTTGCACTCGAATCGAGCGTCTAGAGGTGGAGTCACAAGTGCCTCCCCTCCGATTGAGACGAGATCAACTACTATTAGTATATTGTGCTAAGAAATCCAGGGTGCCGAGTCATCTTCCCGGGAATGCCTTGCTACGGCAACAGCACCCGGGGGGCCATGGCGCTAGGCCCCTGGCAGAGGGACCGAGTCGTCCGTCCGGGAACCCCTGCGCCCCAGGGGGCACTGGCGTGAGGCCAATGGGGACCAGGCCCCAAGTTCAGGTACCCGGGGAGCCGAGTCATCCTCCCGGTAATGCCTTGGTGAGGCATTTGCAGCCGGGGGGCCATGGCGATAGGCCCCCGGAAGGGCCGAGTTATCCGCCTGGGCGTCGCACGGCCCCGGAGGGCACTGGCGTGAGGTCCCTCAGAGCAAGACTCCACGACCTCGTAGAGTGTGTCGGTATAGAATTATCAACAATCGATTCCCTGGTTTTAGTAAATATTGCACCCTGGGTAACACCCCCCTTCACTATTGTGGATTCCTGGCTACCAGGGGTTAAATCCCGGGTGCCGGAGGTGGAGGTACACCAGAGGTTTCGTGAGATAATTGTTCAACATCTTTCATATTTCCATCTGTATACCGACGGTTCCAAGACGGATGAATGTGTGGGTGCAGGTGTATGGTCGACTGAATGTCAGTTAAGATTCAGACTGCCGATTCATACATCTATTTTTCTTGCTGAACTTTTTGCTATTAATAAAGCTTTGGATTTTGCCCTGTCGACGACCCACGATAGGATAGTTATCTTTACTGATTCATTAAGTTCACTTCAAGCTATTAAATCCTTAAATACAACTAACAACGAAATACAGGGTAATATCATTAGTAAGCTGTTTTGTGCCAATAAATCAATCAAGCTAATATGGGTACCTTCACATTATGGTATCTATGGCAATGAACAGGCTGATATACTAGCCGGGTCAACTGTTGATCTGGACATTAGCATAGTCCGTACGGATCTCAGGTGTTTTGTTTCCCTCATTAAGTCTCGAATTCATCTCCTGTGGCAAAGGCAGTGGACCGGATTAGACATCAGAAATAAAGTAAGAACTGTTATTGAACCCTGGGCTACGTCATCATGGCGTAGTCGCAGGGACGAGGTGGTGTTGGCCCGTCTAAGGGTTAACGCCACATGGTTAACTCACCTAGAACCCTATGTTAACAGAAATTTTCCCCCCATGTGCCCATCATGCACTTCCATAATGTCTATTAGTCATGTATTAATCTTTTGTAATAAATTTGAAAATCAAAGAATTAAAATTAAAAAGTATTTTCAAAGTAAAAATCTTGCTTTCACCATCGAAAATATTCTATCAGATGATAAGAATATTATAAACAAACTGCTGAGTTTTCTGAGGGAGACAAAACTTTATGACCTTATATAGATTGATATAATAAAATGGATCCAATGGCTTAATGATCTTTGGCTATATGCCTCTGGTCGATAGCCAAGAAATCCAACAAGCAAGCAAGCTCACAGTCACATGCGTCCAGACTTTGTTGTGTCCAGACCTCGTCCTCGTTGTGCATAGCAACAACAGACTACAGTATTGTTCGTGGAGTTACCTTGGTGTACCGAGGCCTCTTACCGGCAGTACTCTGTTGTTTCTCTGCCTTGTGTAAAGTAATATTGTAAAGTAAATTTGCAGCGTTTTGCTGCACTGCTGTGTACACCTTCAGTGATTTGATTTTTGCTGGAGGACAACCAGTAGTTTATGGTAGCTAGTAGTTAGTTGTTCCCCACACCAGACCCGCAGCACTCACTGCCTCAGGGGAAACCCTGTGGTAGGGGGGCCCAGTAGTCTGGTGCGTCATTTGGGCACCTCTTTTTCTTAAACTACTTTTCCTTCTATATTTTCCGTGCGACCTCCTGGGCCTACGGTTGTCTCTTGGCTGAGCAACGGTATTCGCTTGGGAGGTGGGTTCCTACTACACCACCCCTCGCATTAGGCAGGTTCGGTGGTGGGGAAGTTCCTTCCGCACAAACTCCGATCCCCTAGCTGGTACTGGAGAACGCCGCCAGGCTACCACTAGGGGGGGGCGAGTAAAGGTAACTTTTATTCCCTAAATTATTGTCCATTTTGGGGGTTGATACAATAGTTCAGGGAGGTAGGTGAGTGTGCGAGGAGAGGGGTCGGACGTAGTCCGATGCCCCGGATGGATGAACCCCCGACTAGCCTCCCTCCTCCTCAAGGAGGGAGGGTAACGACCAAGGACCAAACTAGGACAACGGCAGACAATAATGGAACCCCTACGGCAGACAGACAAAGACAACCTGATGTTAAAATTCCTCCTATGAATGCTCGCTATGTAAATATTAGATGTGTTGATGAGGGTCAGTCTCTCAAGAATTTTAACCCCTTTATCGTCAAAAAGGTCCTTGATGGTCAAGTGGGTGGCAGTCTTGCTGCTGCTAACAAGTTGCGTGATGGTAGTATCCTGGTAAAAGTACTGAAGGCATCCCAGGTTAAGGATCTCCTTAAACTGACGCAAATTCATAACTTTAAGGTGAAAGCCACCATTCCAGTGGGGCCGAATACCTGTAAGGGCGTCATTTTCCATAGGGATTTGGCCGCTCTGGATGAGGCTGAAATTTTGGAAGGAATGAAGGACCAAGGCGTTGTTGATGTACAAAGTATGACCAGGATGAGAGAGAACAAGAGAGAGAAATTTGGCTTGTGTTTCCTGACTTTTGCTTCAGCCCAGATTCCGGAAACTGTAAAGATTGGATATGAAATTGTTCACGTTAGACCATACATTCAGAAACCGATGCGTTGTTTCCGCTGCCAGAAATTCGGACACACAGCATTGAGGTGCTTCAATAAAGATTCATTCACTTGTGGTAAATGTGCAGGTAGACACGAGACTGAGTTGTGTTCAGAGACAGTCTTCAGGTGTGCTAATTGTGGCGGCCCCCACCAGGCAAGTGCAGGTGACTGCAGGAGCCTTAAAGTGGAGACTGAAGCAATGGCATACATGAGGGCTCATGATGTTAGTTATGGTGAGGCAAAGAGGAGGGTGGAGGGGGTTAACCAAACTCCCACAGTTTCCTATGCTGCAGCTATAACTGGCAACACTGCTCCTGTAACTACAACAAATGTTAACGTGGCTATCCAAGCTAAAGATAATGAAATTAAAGACTTGAAGGATACTGTAAGTAAATTAACGTTGCTAGTAGAAAGTTTGACAAAGAAATTAGAAGTTGTTGAATCAACCCAGCAAAAGAAGCACTACAAAGCTGATGATACCGTATCAGCTTCAAAATCTCATGTTCTCGCTCAGGTGACTCCCATGAAACCTACATCCGGGAGTCGTCCGGTTCGTCGCGAGACGAGCCGTTCGAGGACTGGCTCTGTACCTCGTGGAGAGGAACAGGCGATGGAGACTACCGTCGCGAAACCTGCCCGCGGGAGGTCCCCGGGAAGTGCAGGGGAGGAAGAGGGTCTTCCCTCCCAGCACAAAAAGGTTCGGCCAGACGAACAAGGCTCCAAGAAACCCCATAAACAGCGATAATCTTCGCGCTAACCATACTCCAATGGAACTGTCGAAGTCTTAGAGCTAGATTAAATGAACTTAAACTTTTGGCTTGTTCTTACGCTGCCGATATTATTGCCCTTCAGGAAACTCATCTGAACGACCAAGTCGAAGACGAGGTTGTTCAGCTTCGGAACTACAAGTTAATTAGGAGGGACCGTGGGGGGAGGGGTGGAGGTGGAGTGGCAATCTACATCCGCCATAACCTCCCTTTCACTGATGTGCCCTGTAATTTTCCTCTGGAAAGTGTCGCTTGCAGAGTAAAATTCGGTGGCACCTACCTGACTATCTGTTCTGTCTACTGTCCTCCTGATACAGTAACTTATGATGATGTTTTTGATCTACAGGACAGTCTGCCCCGTAGAAAATTAATTGTAGGTGATTTTAATGCTCATCATACGTTATGGGGTTCCCTGCAGGATGACAGAAAGGGGGAACAGATGGCTAGGCTAATCAGTGATTCCAATTTGGTTCTTCTGAACGACGGTAGTCCGACGAGAGTTGATGATAATACTGGTAATTTTAGCGTTCTTGACCTATCTCTGGTCTCCCCATCCATTGCAGCCTCTTGCCAGTGGCTACCCATTGATGACTCATTGGGAAGTGACCATTTTCCTATTGTGATTAAATTTAAAAGCGACACTATTAAAGAGCCTTCAGCACCTAAATTTAACGTAAAAAAAGCAGACTGGATGTCCTTCACAAAGGGTGTCAATATTGAAATTGTTGGAGAAACCATTGATGATAAAGTAAATAATATTCAAGATAATATCCTCAAAGCCGCAATGGCAACAATTCCTAAGACTTCGGTAGATAGCGCAAAGCATAGAGTTCCATGGTGGACGCCAGATTGCCGCAGGGTACTGTGTGAGAGGAATAGAGCCTACAGGCTTTTCAAAAATCGCATTAGTGATGAGAACTTTCGCAGGTATAAACTTGCGAGAGCTGGGGCTCGTCGAACCATCAGACAAGCCAAACGAGACTCCTGGCGATGCTTTGTCTCTAGTATCAATAGTGAAACATCAATTTCCCAAGTCTGGTCCACTGTAAGAAAATTGAATAAGAAAAAAATCTCTAATAAAATTACCAACATCACTTTTAATAACATCAATTATGACGAACCTAGAGACATTGCTAACGCCCTCGCCAGGCAGTTCTCTTTTGCTAGCAGCTCTGAAAATTACCATCCAGCTTTCCTGCCCATCAAGGAAGCATCAGAGCTGCAGCATATTGACTTTGCCACAGGAGATGAATTAGATTACAACAGTGATCTAACAATGCAAGAGCTTGTCCAAGCCCTAGGAGCCTGTAGTGGGACATCCCCAGGACCCGATGAGATTCGGTATGAGATGATAAAGCATCTTGATCATGATTCCATGGTCAAGATGTTGCAAGTGTTTAACGAGATTTGGAGGGGTCACACCTTTCCAAACTCGTGGCACTTTGCACATGTCATTCCCATACCGAAAGGAGGGGGGGACCCCAGATCGACTTCATCGTATCGCCCTATTGCGCTCACAAGTTGCTTATGCAAGGTCATGGAAAGAATTGTTAATCGTAGGCTATTGCATTTTTTAAATTCCAGGAATTTGCTGGTTGACGAGCAGTGTGGCTTCCGTAAAGGTCGCCAGACGCTCGATCAGCTAGTGAACCTGGAAGTTCAAATTCAAGAGGCATTTGCCAAAAAACAATTTTTGATTGCAGTATTTTTAGACATTGAAAAAGCCTACGACATGACTTGGCGACATGGCCTCCTCAGGAAACTATATGCGATGGGATTACGCGGTAACCTGCCCTTTTTTGTTAAGAACTTCATTTCTGACAGAACTTTCTCTGTCAAGCTTTTTTCGGACATAGTCACTTTCTCGGACATATTTGTCCAGGCAAATGGGGTGCCTCAGGGGAGTGTTCTGTCTCCGACCTTATTTCTATGTATGATCAATGACATTCTACCAGCTCCTCCTCGAAATCTTAAATACTCACTGTACGCCGACGACTGTGCGATATGGCACTCCAGCTGTAATGCAGAGTTTTCGGCAACTCGGATCCAATTGGCACTGGATTTGATTCACAATTGGGGCCTCCAGTGGGGTTTTAAGTTTTCAGTAAGAAAGAGTGTAGGGGTTATTTTCACTCATAGGAAGAAGCCAGACGTCAGGCTGACTATGGGTGTCAACCCCCTACCTATTCAAAATTCGACTAAATTTCTTGGACTGCATTTTGACAGTCGACTGACATGGCGAGTCCATGTCAGTCAGTTAAAAATTAAATGTTTAAAAGCACTCAATTTGCTGAAGTGCATTTCTGGTACTCAATGGGGAGCAGATAGGAAGTCATTGCTAATGCTATATAAATCCCTGATTAGATCTAGAGTAGATTATGGGTCAATAGTGTATGGTTCGGCATCTGAGTCTGTGTTGAAAGGTTTGGATGTTGTGCAGAATGCGTGTTTGCGTGTGTGTCTTGGAGCCCTACGTTGCACTCGAATCGAGCGTCTAGAGGTGGAGTCACAAGTGCCTCCCCTCCGATTGAGACGAGATCAACTACTATTAGTATACTGTGCTAAGAAATCCAGGGTGCCGAGTCATCTTCCCGGGAATGCCTTGCTACGGCAACAGCACCCGGGGGGCCATGGCGCTAGGCCCCTGGCAGAGGGACCGAGTCGTCCGTCCGGGAACCCCTGCGCCCCAGGGGGCACTGGCGTGAGGCCAATGGGGACCAGGCCCCAAGTTCAGGTACCCGGGGAGCCGAGTCATCCTCCCGGTAATGCCTTGGTGAGGCATTTGCAGCCGGGGGGCCATGGCGATAGGCCCCCGGAAGGGCCGAGTTATCCGCCTGGGCGTCGCACGGCCCCGGAGGGCACTGGCGTGAGGTCCCTCAGAGCAAGACTCCACGACCTCGTAGAGTGTGTCGGTATAGAATTATCAACAATCGATTCCCTGGTTTTAGTAAATATTGCACCCTGGGTAACACCCCCCTTCACTATTGTGGATTCCTGGCTGCCAGGGGTTAAATCCCGGGTCCCGGAGGTGGAGGTACACCAGAGGTTTCGTGAGATAATTGTTCAACATCTTTCATATTTCCATCTGTATACCGACGGTTCCAAGACGGATGAATGTGTGGGTGCAGGTGTGTGGTCGACTGAATGCCAGTTAAGATTCAGACTGCCGATTCATACATCTATTTTTATTGCTGAACTTTTTGCTATTAATAAAGCTTTGGATTTTGCCCTATCGACGACCCACGATAGGATAGTTATTTTTACAGATTCATTAAGTTCACTTCAAGCTATTAAATCCTTAAATACAACTAACAACGAAATACAGGGTAATATCATTAGTAAGCTGTTTTGTGCCAATAAATCAATCAAGCTAATATGGGTACCTTCACATTATGGTATCTATGGCAATGAACAGGCTGATATACTAGCCGGGTCAACTGTTGATCTGGACATTAGCATAGTCCGTACGGATCTCAGGTGTTTTGTTTCCCTCATTAAGTCTCGAATTCATCTCCTGTGGCAAAGGCAGTGGACCAGATTAGACATCAGAAATAAAGTAAGAACTGTTATTGAACCCTGGGCTACGTCATCATGGCGTAGCCGCAGGGACGAGGTGGTGTTGGCCCGTCTAAGGGTTAATGCCACATGGTTAACCCACCTAGAACCCTACATTAATAGAAATTTTCCTCCTCAATGCACATCATGCAACACAATTTTATCTATTAATCACTTATTAATTTTTTGTATTGATTATGAAAATCAAAGAAGTAAAATCAAACAATATTTTCAACTTAAAAAAATAGCTCTAACCATCGAAAATATTCTATCAGATGATAAGAATATTATAAACAAACTGCTGAGTTTTCTGAGGGAGACAAAACTTTATGACCTTATATAGATTGATATACTAAAATGGATCCAATGGCTTAATGATCTTTGGCTATATGCCTCTGGTCGATAGCCAAGAAATCCAACAAGCAAGCAAGCTCACAGTCAGTCTCTGCATACCAGGGTAGGATAAACAGTGTGTTCCATGGATCTACCTCGGCTCCAGCTTTGTCCCTCCGAAATGGCTAAGTGTTGATATTGTTCTCTTATACTGTGCTCCTATAGGAATATTGTTTATTATTATTATTATAATTAGGGTACATATAGTGTTGTGTTATTGTGTTAATGTTGGGTGAATGTAATGGAGTAAGACTCTGGTCATGAATTGGAGATTTGTATAATGTGTCTGTTTGTTGTTTAATGTTTTTTTTTTAAATATACATATTAAAATATCAGTCTGTTTATATGTCCAGGGGTTACGATTTAACTGATAGAAGGGCATAACGTAACATAGGGAATACATGGGTCATAAATAAGATGTAAATCGGGCTATATTTAGGGAACACAGGAATACGCAAACGAGTGGCTGAAGCACTTGACCCAGCAGGTAGAGAATGATGAAACCGAAGAATGATGTGATCAGAGAATAAGTCTGGCACGGAGGAGCACTGGACCCGATATGCTATCAGGCCAGACGAGAGGATGTAATACAGAGTACCTCCCCGGCAATGAGTGGCACAGCCAGTGTCCCAGAGTGTCAGATGATGCTTGCGGATGTATGAAAGGAGACGAACACCTATATATGTAAGTCAGGAGACCATTCCTTATCAGATGAACATATGGCACATAACCTGAGAGGGGAAGAACTCGTCCAGCAGCAAGAGGCCGTCCTGGAAATGCTTCCTGGAGAAAAATAACACTGGGATGATGACGAAAAACATAAGCCTTGAGTTGAGTGAGCTTAGCATAACTGGTGATACCATATACATTCCAGGAGATGACATACAGCCGGCAATCACTAGCGAACTCTGTATTTGGAGGTAGAAGTCCGGTGAGTGGGGGCAGATGAGCGACCTGGAGAAGATGATGGACTAGGAGATGGGACTGACTGGAAAAGCTTTTCAAAGCGAGATGCAACAGTATCCATCTTTTTGGTAAGGGTAGTGACAGTTGAGATATTGGCCTGCTGAGTTTCAACCAAGATGGAGAGTTTGGAGTCATTGGCAGCATGATCGGCAACCAGCCCATCAATCCTGGCTTCAAGGGAAGAAAAACGGTTCTCGAGGGCTGTACATCGTGCCATGAGGGTAGCAACAGACTTGTGGATGGCCAGGTCTGGAGGTGAGGCAGGGCTGGTAGGAGCAGTAGTCTGGGGAGGTGGTGGTGGAGGCGGAGCATTAGTAGAGACACGAGCCTGGACCTGACGTTGAGTACATCCATGCTACATGTTAACCCCTGGCTGAAGGCATCGTGGATACTTCCATCGAGACGTATCCTCAGGAGGTGAAGGCTCAGAGGTGGAGGCAGCAGAACGTGATGGTTCACCCCTGACAAGACACGTCTTGGAATCATGGTCGGCGGCACACCATGCACACTTCGGCCTGGCAGAACAGTACCGGGAGATATGCCCAACTCCCCAGCACCTGTAGCACCAAGGGTGGTCATTAGAAGTTTCCTCACCTCACACGGTGGAAGACAGGGGAGGAAATCAAAGGATATCTTATTTGGTGGTGGGTCGGGTAGACTCCAGACAACAACAATACGGCTAATGGGGGAACGATCTTGGAAAAAACGACGGGCAGAGTACACACCAGGGTATCCCTTGGCAAGTTTCAGTTTAACATCAATAGAAAAACGGGTGAAAATGTAGCTGGGGAACTTACGAGGCCTCTCGGGTGAGTCTTGAAGAATGAGAGGCAGAGACAAAAATTCACCAGCCTCGACTCTATCAATGATGTCCTGACGCTTCCTCGAGATGTAGAGGTGACAGCAGCCATCTTGACTTCAGCCAGTTCACGCTGCAGCTGGAAGGCCCTGTTGACATCAGGCAACCAACGCAGCTTTGTATCAGTAGATGGGTTCCCAGAGAAGGAGAGCTTGATATAGGCATTTCTCGGGGCAAAAGCAGGAAGGTTGGACGAGGAATAGGAGTTGGTATACAAAGAAGAAACACCAGGGTGAAGCAGAGAAGGTACTTCGTGCACAGCTGAAGCACCCTTCGCAGTCTTGGCAGCCGGAGGCAAACAGTCCACACCATCGGAATCCTGCGAGGTGTCGGACGAGGAATCAACGGGTCGCTTGGTAGAGGTTGAGGAGGTGGAAAGCTGCAACCTGAGCTGCGGAGTGACCGAGGAGAGGGGGGGAGGGTTGCGAGAAGGCAGCTCAGGCCAGTGATCCTCGATAGTTGACTCATACTCCTCCGACATGGCCAAGTCGTCCTCCAGGCAGGAAGCCTCATCCGAATCCGCGCTCTCCGTCAACACTCTCCCTCTGTAGTGAACATGACTCTTCCTCAAAGTTCATTCCATAGATGGCGTTGTGTGGTTGTGAGAGGAATGTGGACTGGGTTGAAGTTTCGGGAAACATCTATACTCGTGACAATGAGTCATGAGCTCTCAGGCAGAGTGGTTGAGGAATGCTGATATAGAAATTTAACAACTATATTACACAATTATTAGGTGAAGCTAAGGTACACTTGTTCGTAGCCAGAACAGTGAATATTTCTTCTTAATGGATTTCATGTTTGTCATGCAACATTGCTGACCGAGAGCTCACGACTCGTTGGCACGATTGTTTTCTTGTTTTTCTACCAACTAAGATCGGGCAGATAGGTTGTCTGCTTTATCCATCATATCTTGGTAAGCATTATTTGAAGTACACCTCTGATTTTGTATTTTAATTATAAGTCACGTTACTGTGTATTACACGCATACTACAATTCCTTCATTACTAAATTCTGTCTCTGTCTCTGTCTCTGTCTCTGTCTCTGTCTCTGTCTCTGTCTCTCTGTCTCTCTGTCTCTCTGTCTCTCTGTCTCTCTGTCTCTCTGTCTCTCTGTCTCTCTGTCTCTCTGTCTCTCTCTCTCTCTCTCTCTCTCTCTCTCTCTCTCTCAAATAAACACTATTTTATTTAATGAAATCGTATGTGGTCAATCACAAATCGTGCAGAGAAGTTCTTCCAGCCATTCATGAGTAGAGAGAGGTGATGTTTCATCTCAATATATGTTGAGGGGCAGTCAACCGCCACCAGTCTCAGGATAACAGGCAGCAGAGAGCGATTGCGAAGCGTGCACAGGTCATTGCTCTTCAAGATTGTAAAAGCGTGATTATTGTCCCCTTAATTTAACTTTATTACTATTTACTTTACTTTGGGAGGAAGACAAAAACCCTTGCCTTTAACAAAACAAAAAGCCACCAGTGTATGCTACTACTCTATCCTATAGCTGGATCAACCCGGTCTGGAAAAAAACAAAAAAAAACAAGAGACTGATGAGGAACAGGACAAGTCCAGTCCCTCCTCAGTACTAGGTATACGCTGCCACCACCAGACCAAGTTGACAATAGGTATCAAGTAAACACACACCGGAAGGGTAGCGTAGTGTTAGCTTATTTAGGCGCGTGTGCAAGCAACCCAGACTAAGATTTTAACGGGGGTACGATCAGTGTTGTGAATTGAGAACCAATATCTATACAGGAACACAGTCTATTTGTTAATATCGGTGACGGAAATACTCAACTAATTATGAACCCGTTTATTTATAATATTATCACACACCAGTACATTTATATTTATATAATAATAATACAATAATATTTCCCCCCTCCCTTATTAATAGTTCCTACTCCCCGTTCTGTCAACTAGGACAGGAAGAATTCCGTATCTCGCTAGTTGACAGAGATCTAAACACTCTTAAATCCACATACTAAAATTACCACAATACGGTATTTAAAAAAAATCACATCCTAAACATCAATAAACATCAATATCCTAATAATATTATTCGAATTGTTAATTTCCAGCAATTATTGTTAGTATTATTCACCACATGTGTGTCAAGTTGCTCAAGGGAATGTTACTAAATCAATATGGCTTCTTCACCCAGCTGTCACAATACTGGAAACAGAATGAGAGCAAAAACAACATACATTAGTTACTATGTCCTTACGTGAACACACAATATTCTTCAGTTATTTAAATTCCATCACTGGACTAATTAATTCACCGTTCACAATATTCACAATATTGCTTGAAGCTAGTATCAACATTTATTATTATTATTATTATTATTATTATTATTATTATTATTAACCAATAAATAGTATAATTTATGATCATTTGTCAATTATAATTTATCATTAGTCATTATTTACTATTTTATATTATTATTAGATAATTTGTCACTTATGATTTATGATTATTTATCATTTATAATTTACCATTAATCATTATCATGCTATATTATGTTATTTTAGTATCTCATCTTAAATAATATAATTTTTATGAAATATTAATAATTAGGACATAATATGATTTATAAATATTATTAATTAATTAATTAATAATATTATTATTTATCAGCATTTACCTAGTAAAATAGATTTATCATCTGTTTATTATTCATCATTAATATTTATTATTTGCTACTTATTATTTATTACCCTATTTACTACTATTTATTACGTAATATTATACTTTTTTAATATATAGTATTCTGTAGTACTGTTGTATTTTTTAATATTTTTAATTATTTAGAAGCAATAAATACAACTGAATCTGTATTTAATGACCTTCTTTATTCAGGTTGGAGTTATTAATACTACGGTCACATTTTCAGAAAGAAGACCTCGGCCTCGACTAACGTCCCGCCAACAAGATGAGGCCATACGACAAGCGGTGCAGGATGACCCCTTCACAAATGCTGTCTACATTAGGGAACGTTTGCAGCTGAATGTCCATGCCCAAACTGTGCGACGGCGTTTGAGGGAGGCGGGCCTACGACACCGGATTCCTGCGAGAAACGAGCTGCTGTTGGACGAGCATCGGGCTGTAAGACTAGCCTACGCCCGTCAGTATGTGGACAAAGGACTAGATTTCTGGTCGAGGGTCGTGTTTACGGACGAAAAAACATTCAACAGTACAAACCATGGAATCGTCCACAACTGGAGACCCTATAACACACGGTAAGAGAAACACTTTAAGATATTTAAATCATAGTTTCGTAGTTTACATTTAGCTCTTGATTGATTAAGTTAGGTATCGACAAAAGTAGATTAATTTAATAGTTAATGTCTCCTTGCTGTATTTCCACCATTGATCGTCTTCCCTCGCAATATAATCAAAATTAATAACCTCTTGTCCTACATTGGCTTTGATAATTTTATAAGTCTCATTGTGGACATGAACCCCTTTTCTTTGCTTATCCTCTTTTTGTCCACTATCTATGCTAGATATGGTGTAATGTATGAATTTTTCGTTGTTTTCGTCATCCTGTTACAAGGTCTTGTAGACCGAGGACATGTCATTACACCTTTGACAGGAATTTAATAGGGATTCATTAGCTCATCTGTTGTTATTGCTTAATTAAGTGTTAAATGTTTAGACCTTATACTTATTATACTTATTATAGGTTCATAGAATTTCCAAACGGTGGGCACTGGACCCTAGCACCAGCAATGTAAAGTACTGAACAAAAAAAAAAAAAAAAAAAAAAATTATTCCTCAGATACGACCGACGAAACATATTCGAGGAGGCAAGGAGCGTACATGTCACCGTAAACGTGTGGGGGTGGATCTCCATTCACGGCATGGGTGACATCAATCGCATAGAGGGAAGATTCACCGCCGCAAAGTATCTGGAGATACTGGAGAATGTTTTCATTCCCTCGCTGCAGCACCGTAACCAAATTCTTCTCTCCTGGCCCCATCATTTATGTTCAGGACCGCTGCCCCATCCATACAGCCCATGCAGTGCAGCAGTAGTTCAAAGGTAGAGAGGACGTGGAGCTCTTAGACTGGCCATCTAAGGGTGCAGATATGAACCCCATAGAGAATGCGTGGGGTAATATGGTAAACTACTGGGAGCCAGAGATGGAACGGACACCGGAGGCACAAATGGCTCATACCCAGGCCCAGTGGGAGATGTTCCGCAACAAACCAGAAGAAATTCAAAACATTGTTGCCTCTATGCCCGACAGACTACCTGCCGTCATCGAGAAGGAAGGTGGATGGACCGGATATTAGTTGTCAATGTTTATAAAAAAATAATTATATTTTGTTTAAATAAATTTTGTGGGGTTATCAAGGATTGTATAATTCATACTTTGGCTATTTGCGTTTATTTAGTCTTCCTGTCTATTGAAAGTAGGAAAGTGTAAAGATGACGAAAGTAGAGAATAACCAGAATTTTAACTCTCCCTCTCTCCCCCGGCCAACGAGGGTTCAACCGCCGATTTTACAGCTGGTTAGCATATATCTTAACTCTGGCTCGGGAGCAAGAAGTCCCAAGGTGGACGCCACACCCGTCCACTTATAAATGAGTTCCCCGTCCCAACCAGCAGGTTCCACACGGTACATGTAGATATCGTGAGGCCCCTACCTCCTTCGAGAGGGTCACGATATCTCCTAACATGTATCGACAGGACGACGCGATGTTATACAGCTATCTCCATGAGTGACATCACAGCGGAAGGTACTGCCCGACACATCCCTCAGCAACTGGGTCTCCAACTTTAGGCCGCCGGCATTTATCATCACGGTCCAGGGTACTCAATTCGAGTCTAGAGCGTGGCAGGACCTGTTGACGCTGTTGGGGACACGCCGCCAAAGGACAACCGCTTACTACCCATATAGCAACGGGATGGTCGAGCACATGCACTGCCACCTGAAGGATGTGTTCCGGGCCCTACAACCGGATCAATGGACGGACACCCTTCCCCTCATTCTCCTCACCATCAGCGCAACTGTAAAGGAGGACCAGCACCACTCCCCAGAGGAGTTGGTTTATGGCGAGGACCTCTGACTGCCGGGGCAGGTGACATCACCCAACATGGACACCTCCAACCTCTCCTTCCTACCTGCACTCAAACACACCATCACCAATGCCCAACCTGCTCCTACAATCCACCATTCCAGACATAACGTACACACCGACAGGCCTCTACTCTGCCACACACCTCTTCCTGCGCATGGATGCGCAAAAAACACCACTTCAGCAGCCCTACACGGGACCATACCCCATTCTCTTCAGGACGGACGCGACGGTCACTATCCAGGTGTCAGGTAAATCGTACGTCACGTCCTGGGAACGGGTCAAACCAGCACACACAATTACTATGCCTAACCACACCGCAACAAACAACACCTAATATAACCACTCAACAACGTCCACCACTCCTGCCCACTCCACAATATCACCATGCCACCACGTCACACACACACATCCAGCACCACTCCTACCCACACCCCAGACACGACAACTCACGCACACCCACCACCCTACTCCATCAACCTCATTACACCACCCCACATTCACGCATCTTTCACCTCTATGCCATCATCTGCCTCCACACTCACCCATTCAGCCTACCCATCTCCGTTCACCACCTCGTAACATACTGTCTCCAACACCCAACCACCATCACGTCACAGTCCCAATACGCCCAATTTCACCTCCTCACACTCCGCCACTTCAGTCCCCTACCTCACCATCACCACCTACAGCCCGACTGAGCCCGACCTGCTTCTCCTGACAATACCCAACGATCCTCTCACGACCTACCCGAACCCGCCCTACAAACCTCTTCCGAGAACACACACCCCAATCATATTCTGCTACCTACTGACCCTACACCCGATCCTCTGATCCCACCAACCACACTCTCCCCCCCCCCCACCTTCACCTACCCTCTCCCACCCTGAACCTGTCCCCATACCTTTGGCTCCCCTTACCCGCTTTAACCCTATCCCATTACCCACCCAACCTATACCTGACCCTCTTCCAACAACCTTAATCCCTTCTAGTCTACCTCATTACCAGCAGCCTTCCTCGCAGCTAATGCCGACCACACCTCGTCCCGTTACTCCCATGAAATTTCCAATACTGCTACCATGGCCTGTCAATCCACCTTCTCCGCGGTAACCAGTGTGGGACGACGAGTCGGTCATGGTCCCTGAGGGATTCACATCCCGTTCCGGGCGGACTATCAAGCTCCTGGCGAAATATATAGCCACCTTGTACAGTTGGACACAGGAATTCGTGGTACAGCTGAGGTGGTAAATGCTTAGCTCCTCCCAGTATAAAATTCCTTAACAACCAAAAATATTTACCATGGGCAGAAACTATGATGTGGGATATCGACGATAAGCAAATACCGGACAAAAGTTACTGGTTATAAGAGAGAGACAAGCATCTTCCAACTGGTCTGTACCACGAATTCCTGTGTCCAACTGTACAACATAAACACACACCCACCCCACATGCAGCCACACACGCCATCCAGATATTATTAACGACACACACTTGCCCACACACCCATGACAATCCACACGCTACCCGTACACCTCTGTACAACACATATATTGTTCATTGCACCCATTATGTTATCTATATGATATGTCTATTATTTTATGAGCCATATCTTTCCTCTTTCCCAATAATTTCTTGGGGGAAAGGGGGGTACTGTAGTGATCCAAGCACTATGTGCATCTTCTACCTCACCTGTCCGGCGAGACTCGCATTATAAGTATTCACTTGTCACCCGCACGCCTGGAGAGCGTCGTTCACTATTCCACCGACGTTCCACTGGAAAGGTTCTCTCTCCCTGGCCTGCCTCAACATCCAACACCAAGACTCCAGACACCACTTGCCCTTCGCTATACTAGCTGTACAACCCTCTCAAGACACTACCACAGCAGGCAGGTTGACCCACTACTGTGCAACCATTGTATATATAATTGTACCGTGTATTCGAATCTGTTCACCTTCCGATAGTAAACACACTCTCATGTGTTTACAGATCTTTTCCAAGTGTTTATATCAGACTTGATTTTTTCTGAATTCAGGACCCTGTGATCATGTATGAGAATTGGAGGTTTCTAGCTGATTCCTCCTGACTATGCCACAAAACGGGCTGCTTCCATATGGGTGGTTTTTCGTGGCAATATTTGAAGAACTCATTTACCTCATGGTTATCACATATTGAGTCACCAATGATCAGCCTCCGGGAACTATATCTAAATACTGGGTTGGCAAGTAGCCTAACTGAGGACTTCATCAAAGGTAATTGGAACCGTGATCCTTTCGAATGTGAGATGGACAGCCGGCCTGAACAGACAGCACAATATCGAGTCACTTGCTTAGGAGAAGATAAGCATTTGAGTTTTCCAAAGTAAATTGACCAGGTTCAAGGGAAGAGGAAGAGCTTATCAAGTATCTACAGGTTCCTTCAGTCCATTGATACTAAGGATTTTCACCCAGAATATTCTGAAGGCGAACAAAGTTGATTATTTTGGGAATGAAGAGTGACCAGGAGCATTGCCTAACCTCAACACCTGTGAACATTTGGGGTGATCCTCAAGGACAGAGTTGAACAATGCCTCCACAACACCAGGGGAGAACTTCTTACTGTTATGACTAATGTTCTTGAAGAAATGGAGTTGAATGGTGACTTGTTTGTCTCTTGAAATCCTAATCAGCAGATTTAGAGGCAGTTGGTCGGCGGGTGGTGAGCACTCCAAATATTGAAGCAAAGGTTTGAAACTGTGCATACGATAATCATGTTGAATTTATTCCATTTGAAACTGTTCACACGATTATTATTTGAGTTTATTCCATTATTCTTAGTTTCTACCTATATCTTCCATATTGGGGTGGGAAGGGGGGCTATTGGGACACCGTGTGTATAGTTTAAACCCTTAATAAAATAATGTTGACTCTTTGATTCTGGTACAGTCGGCGGCAGAAGTCCTGTCGCCTCACCTGCTTCACCGAGACACGCAGTATTCATGGACTCGAAAAATACTCACGTTTTCTGCACTTAATAATCTCGAGTCTATGAACATCGCATGGCTTGGTGAAGCAAGTGAGGCGACAGGACTTTTGCCGCCGACTGTACCAGTAGTGTATTGTATAGAACCAGTGTAGAGTACAGACAAGTTGACAATGGCTAAGTAATATTTCATTAAATGTTTTACTTAGTTGATTGGTCAAATTTGACAGTTACTGTATCTGTTTTGTATTCTACTGTACAGTACATTAAACTTGTATTAACTGCATTCAACATCTTGTGACCAATGACAGTAACAAATTGAGAACCAGGCCAGAAATTCCTACATTACCATTACATGTCTTACATTACTGAAGGTTGTACTACATATTGCCAGTGTGTACACCTGTGTGTATCATAAACAGAAGTGTGTCACAATATACTAACTAGTTTGATAAGTAATCTGTAGACACGTTATTTACACCAGTACAGTAGGCCGACTTGTACAGTTGTATATAGAAATGTTGTATGGTATTATGTGTATATACTTGTAATTAGCTTTTGTCCATATTACGCAGGTTTGGGTCATGTACACTCGTGATACGTAATCCCTGACCAGAGACGAATGGCAGGGGAAATGAGCAATACCAGGCGATTCGAAGCTTTCTGCTCCTCACACTCTGGTCAGAAATTATGTATCACGAGTGTACAGTGCCGGACTAATGTTCTGTCCCGCAGCCAGCCACAGTGCACCCACTTTCTGAACCACTTCAGAATCGGAAAACGAAACACCAGATTCATCTTCGCATTCAGATAAAGAGACGGTCCACGGAGATGAAGGAATGGGTTAACACACGGATGCTAGTGAACTCCGAGATGGTTTGATCAGTTGAATTGCGAAGCATCTATTGAGGAAAACGAGCCAATGCAATGACACCAGACATTGAGCCTAACGGATGCATGCATAAAGCTTATTTTCGGTTTTCTTCTTTGGCTCAATGTTGTTATACATTTTCTACCTACGATACATTATGATATTATTTGAACAAACCATCCTGGAATTATAGTTTCAAATTAGTGAAAACAAAAAACTGTTGGAACTATACATTATTTACTTCCACCTATGTTTGTAGAATTATTCCCATAGAATAATTCCCTCATTCATTACATATGACTAAATATGAATCATTAACTTTATACCTTAGTATATATTTGAAATAGAAACACCTACTCTTCATTGTATTATAATAACAATAAAGGTAAATGACGACATCAGGTAATGAACAACATAATAATCATGACAATATTAAGATTCCGTCAATGAATGGTCCAGCCTCCCTCAGCGTCAATCACTTCACCTAATTTCTTATGTAGGGATTCCACCATTCCTTCATCACCGTGCGCCGTCTCTTCGGATCTGAATCCGAAAATAAATCTGGTGTTTCGTTGTCCGAGCCCCCCCCCCCCTTTTTTTTTTTTCTATACCTCAAAAGTGGAACCACGCGAGTGTCTTCAAAGGCAACCTAACAAAGCATATGAGCAAAGCCTACGAGTCTCTTTTCATAACAAATACCAAAAAGAACTTAAAAATGAGGACTGGGGACATCATAGGGAACAAATTTGCTACACAAATAGAAGCTGTGAGGGGAGCCAATCAACAGACAGAGTGTATCACCCAGGGAGGTCACATTTAGAGCAATCAGGGAACAGTATGCGCGACCAGGGGTGAGGGCAGCGGACCCATGTTTCACCAGCACATTACTATTATTATTATTATCATTATACAGGTGTGTACTTGTATTAGTGTAGTGGTAACGATGATAATAATGATGTAGTGCTGAAGACATTCTGATTACAGATGTTAATTAATATTGGAGTGGTAAAGTTAGTATGGGTTAGGTCAGGTTAGGTTAGGCTAGGTGAAGTTAATAATTCATTGCTGTAATAATTATAAACTATTTTTTTATCTTTGCTGATTTTCCTTGAAGTAAATACGGTGTCTGAAAATCTGGAGCAACTGATTCCTCAAATAATTAGAAGCAACAGAACACTTTAATATCGTTAATCTGGTACTGTTTCCTGGTATATTTTGGAGGAATCAAGGTGCTCAAATGTACCAAGTGTATTATCCTCTTTAATATTTACATTATATATTTTGTTCCAATTGTGGTGTTACAATGTGTTATTGGTGTTATAATGGGTTACAATACCTTAGTGTTACAATGTGTTATAATACCTTGGTGTCATAATGGGTTAAAATATCTTAATGAAACAATGGGTTGCAATGCCTTGGTGTTACAATGGGTTACACTACGCTAGTGTTACAATGGGTTATAATACCAAAGAGTATGAAAGGTAAAGAGGGGACTCTCTGCTCGCTCTTGTGTTATTTTAGTGACGGTGGCGCCCCAAGTAAGAAGCGCGTAAATCTCGAGTTGTGGCTTCACTGGCGTGGTAAACAACATGGTCGGTACGCAGTTTTGTGCTGCGATATGGACTCTATGCACTTTTAATGCCTTACCAGCAAAAGCACAGTACACTGCAGACTTTCTTGAAAAGATGGACCAATTATTCAACTGTTTTAATAGTGGATCTCGTACCAGTGCTGCTAAAATGAGATATGCATTTAGTGTATATTCAGGTCACAAGGACCGCGCTCCAGAACTGATGGAGTGTGGACGTACTCGTGGCGCTCTGCCTCCATTCTCGTTTGTGTTATTTTGGAGCTCTTGTTCGTGTGTTTTTATATTGTTTGTGAGTTCTTGTCTGTGTGTTGTTGTTTCTGAGGTGTTGCTGGTGTTGTTTGTCTGTTGTGGTTCTGTGTATAGTTTTGTTGTGATTGTCCAGCGTCCAGGAGTGGGCAGTATGGCGATGCTGGAGGTGTGGCCGGGAGACATATAGCCTACAAAAGTCATGAGTAGCAGATACAAAATCAAAGTACAACTTTTCAGCTGATGATATGTCAAATGTAGGGAATACATGGGCCATAAATAAAATGTAAGTCGGGCAATATTTAGGGGGCACAGCAATACGCATACGAGTGGCTGAAGCACCTGACCCAGCAGGTAGAGAATAATGAAACCGAAGAGCGATGTGATCAGAGATTAAGTCTGGCAAGGAGAAGCACTGGACCTGAGATGCAATCAGGCCAGATGAGAGGATGTAATCCAGAGTACCTCCCCGGCAATGAGTGGCACCGCCAGTGTCCCAGCGTGTCAGATGATGCTTGCGGATGTATGAAAGGAGATGAACACCATTACGATTAATAGAGCCAGAACCATCACCCAAATCAGAATGCCGAGCATTAAAATCTCCCATATACACCATACCACGCACAATTAGAGAAGGAAGAGCCTCAAGAGTGAGTCTAGCTGGGGCAGAATAGACATTACATAGTTGGAGTACTCCATTGCCAAGTAGAAGCTCAAATAGCTGAAAGGTCATGTCAGGATCAGTGGAGGTACGGAGAAGGCAATGTGGCAAGGAGCTATGTATGTAAGTCAGGAGACCATTCCTTACCAGATGAACATATGGCACATAACCTGAGAGGGATGGAGCTTGCCCAGCAGCGAGCGGCCGTCCTGGAAATGCTTCCTGGAGAAAAATAACACTGGGATGATGACGAAAAACATAGGCCTTGAGTTGAGTGAGCTTAGCATAACTGGTGATACCACATACATTCCAGGAGATGACATCAAGCCGGCAATAACTAGTGAAATCTGTATTTGGAAGTAGAAGTCCGGTGAGTGGGGGCAGATGAGCAGCCTGGAGAAGAAGATGGACCAGGAGAAGGGACTGACTCGAAAAGCTTTTCAAGGCGAGATGCAACAGCATCCATCTTTTCGGTAAGGGTGACAGTTGAGATGATGGCCTGCTGAGCCTCGACCAAGGTGGAGAGTTTGGAGTCATTGGCAGCCTGAGCGGCAACTAGCCCATCAATCCTGGCTTCAAGGGCAGAAAAGCGGTTTTCGAGAGCCGTAAATCGTGCCATAAGGTTGGAAACAGACTTGCAGAGGGCCAGGTCTGGAGGCTAGGCAGTGCTGGTAGGAGGAGCAGACAGGGGAGGTGGTGGTGGTGGTGGTGGAGGCGGAGCAATAGTAGAGACACGAGCCTGGACCTGACGTCGAGTACATCCATACCACACATTAACCCCTGGCTTAAGGCATTGTGGACACTTCCATCGAGACATATCCTCAAGAGGTGAAGGCTCAGAGGTGGAGGCAGCAGGACGTGATGGTTCACCCCTGACTGGAATCATGACTTGGAATCATGGTCGGGATGTTAAAAAGACACCGGCCACTGCTCGTCATCACACTACTGCCGACTATGCCAAACAACTTGTAGATGCCTGGTCAGAACAATCTACCCCATCCAGTCTACCCATCCACATACAAGATGCGCTCGCTTCCTGTGCTGCTGTCCATCGGCTACGTCTAATGTCTGCTCTGTTACAAGATGATGACGATGATGCAGAGGAGATAACTGAGGAGGAGTTGCGCCGTGCTCTCTCTCGGGGTAGAGCTTCTTCCCCTGGTGATGATGGTATTACTTATGCTGTGCTGCGCCTACTTTAACAAGTTCCTGGGAACCCTCTACTTCGACTGTACAATCTTTGTCTTCGTGACGGTTGTGTACCACGAGCCTGGACCAGCAGCACAATAATACCCATTCCTAAGCCAGGCACTGCGAAGTTCAGGCCTATTTCCCTTACTTCCTGTTTTTGTAAGGTTATGGAGAGAATCTTACTCAATCGTCTCATGTACAGACTTCACGATCGCCTTTCTCCATGGCTGTTTGGTTTCCTTCCCCAGAGGAGCACACATCACTGCCTAGTCGACCTGTACTCTCGCCTTTCCAGGGATAGTGTGGTGGCCTTCATTGAACTTCGAAATGCCTTCGATGTTGCTAATGGAGACGTCATTTTGGATCAACTGGTTGACTTTGGGATAAAGGGTAATCTACTACGGTGGATTCTGGGCTACCTGAGTAACAGGACCTCCCATGGGGTTTTCAGTGGTGCACTCAGTCCTTTGCGCAGTTTTCATCTTGGTACGCCTCAAGGGGGTGTTCTCAGCCAATTGTTATTTAATATTCTGATGCATCGGTTGCTCACTTCTCTCCCTGATATTCCTGGAACTACAATTATGTGCTATGCTGATGATATCTGTGTTCATTCTACCTCACCAAGGGACCACCAACAGTTTCTTGACTCCTTCTCTATGGCCTCCTCTCACTGTGGCATTATTGTCTCCCCAGATAAGAGCAGAATATTCACCTGCCGCCTTCCTCAAGCTCAGCCAGTATTCACCATTGCGCGCCAGTCAATACTTGGCCGATTGTCCCTGCCAGACCTCAAGACCATCCCATTGTCCAGGACTTATTGGGTCGTCTCCAGCGCCGACTTACACCACTTCAATGGCTCTCTTAAAACTCCTTGGGCATCTCAATCCCAGTAGCCAGGACTATCTATATTGCTTTTATCCGTTCAGTTGTTGATTACCTCTCCCCTGCTTTGATTCAACTTCCTAGGGCTACTCAGGAAACTTTAGAAAAATTTCAGAATAGAGCAATGATAATAACTCTCGGCTGTCCAATGTCGACCAGGATAGTGAACATGCAGCGTGAGTTGCGTCTTTCCCCATTAATCGAGATAATTTATTGTAATGTTACTTGCTTCACTGTCAAGTGCCTCCATTTCCTACATCTTTCACCCAATTACTCTCAGTTAGTCAGGACTTCTCTTAGACCAAACTCCCCTGTCCCTCCCATACTGCCTGCTGGACGTACTCTTATAAGGTCTCTTTCCTCAATGGTCCGTAGTCTTAATATAGAGATAATGGTTGCAGACGTCCCCCCAGGGCCCCCTCCATTGATGCTACCAACACCTGATGTGAGCTTTACACCTACTTCCAATTCGGAGCTGCCTTCTCTACAGCGGCAGTTGGCTCTGGAACACATAGAAACAGTGACTTCCTCCATCACAGATCCATACTGCCTCTACACTGATGGCTCATTGCAGGTGGATGGTACAGCAGGTTGTGCCGTTTTCTCGCCTGACCTGGAGTCACCTCCAAGGGGCTGGGTTGCCCGTCGTCTCTGTAACCACTCGAGCTCAACATTGTGTGAACTGTATGCCATTCTGGATGCTGTTAGTGTTGTTTGTCAACGTGGAGTGAATGCTGCCATTTTTTGTGACTCCAAACCTGCCCTTCATTCCCTCTCTAGTGTTCAGCCCACACACTGTACTGTTATTCAGCAGATTTTATCGTTTTGGCCTTATTGCGTCATCGTAACTTGACTGTCCAATTTTTATGGGTGCCATCCTATGTAGGTTTACGTCACAATGTTACAGTTGACAGACTCGCAAAGGAAGCCTGCCATCTGCCTCCTCGTGGTGTTGGACTTCCTCTCTCCCTGACATGTTACCTTTCTAGAGTTCGCTCCGCCGCTCTCCTCCTTGTACGGCGATGCAGGGATGCAAAGAGGCCCTTCAGCATCTCCATCACTCATTACGAGTCTGTCTGCCGTGCTAACACTATAGAGCTTTATTGCCTAGCCTGCCCCACTGTCCGACACTTGCTGCCCCAGGGCCTGCCACCTGATGTGGTTTGTCGACACCTGCTGAACCATCAGGTTCTTAAGGAACTTCTGGTGCGCCACCCTCGTTTTGGTGGATTTAAGTAGGTCATGATGTAAATATTTTTCTGTGTGCTTGTGCTTCATTCTGTTATGTTTTCGTGATATGTGTGTGTGTGCGCGTGTGTGTATGCTTGTGTGTGTGTGTGGACATTGGATTCTCATGAGTCCCGCCTACCCTTGTGTACTGTTGTCTGCCTATTGACTGACGCTACGGCGCAATGAATTAAAAAAGAAAAAGAAGAAAAAAAAAGGTCTCAAGGAATTTCTATCTGGCTACTGGACATGGTTCGCTAATACTAAATCATTGGGTCCTCGTAAACTGCCTTGTTTCCTTGGTTGGCAGATGAACATAAATGGTCTGATACAGTTGTGGGATGAGCTATATTCAAAGTTCAAGCTGACTTACTTGCTAACCAATAGACTCAATCAGGATTGCATGGATAGTTTATTTTCAGTAATACGAGGGAAAGGTGGGCACAGGGACAATCATGATGCAGGTCAGTTTAGGAGTGCATTTCGCCAAGTCATGGTGGATGCCATTGTGGTTCCAAGTGCAGGTGCTAACTGCCAAGAAGACACTGATGTTTTCTTGATAACTCTAAGGAACATGGGGATTTCAAGTTTGGCGAAATCTAAAATGGAGGTTTCAAATTCTGTCTTACTGAAACCTGAATCAGTACAGGCAACAAAGATCCTCCCTTTGGAAGAGGAGTTACCAGACTTACCACTCGAGGAAAACAATATTCTAATTTATATCACAGGATACATTGTGCCTAAGATTCGTGCAAAAGTTTGTGCAGGAAAAATCTTCAAAGCATTCTAGGTCTATACAACCCTGTGAATGTTTTCCTCTCGAAGAAAAATTATGGTGACTCACAAGGAGGAGAGCTGATTGTGTCAAGTACACGTCTGTGTGAAATGCTGACTCAAACGGAGACAGTGTACAGAAAGGTGATTCCCGAAATGTACCGTACTACAAGGACAGACTTCACTCCAGACTTGTCACAGGCTTGGGGGAGAGAGTACAGGGACACTTTTTAGAATGTTCTGTATGCAACTGCAGGGTCTTTATTTTAAATCTAATTATCCGCATCCGCCTACATCGCACATTAAAAATTGTCAATGAAAGTCTAGTCACATCAGGTAGAAAAAACTGCAAACTTTTGATGTATTGTCACTTATGAGACTGCCATAGGCCTATCTGAATGACAGTGGATTTGATGTATTTGTATGTGTGTGAGTGTGCCGAGCATTACGGTGGGTTAGAGAATAAAGTAATTGTATAAATTGGGACTTTTTAATAGAATTTTATGCCATGTAAAGACACTGGGGTTGTATTGTTGAAATCCTCAGGATATGGTGTAACACAGTATTACAGCAGTAGGGACGTGAGCGTGTCAAATGTCAGTGACGATTTAAAATGTAGGCTACTTAAAAAAAAAAACATCTGAAATTTACTAAGGAAGCCCTACAGGTAATTACATAGATATATGTATGTGCATAATGTAAATTTAATAGTATTTTTCCAATCTTCATAAGCGATAACAACAAGACAAGTAGCATTTGTGTTGACGTGTAGTTTACCGCGCTTGCAGTAGGGCAGCGCCACTCTTCCCGCTGTTACATTCTCCCCATAGGGGCGGTGCCGCGGTCGGCATATTCGCGTTATGTAACCCATGTCAGTCACCTCAGCCTCGCCTCCTCCTTCTCGTGGCCTTTCAGCCAATCACACAGCAGCGCGCCATATAGGATGCCAGATGTACAAAAATATTTCATTACATTGATTTACGTTTTTGATGCATAAATAGATATATATGACTATCTACATTGTATAGTTGGGGAACAAAGTATCTGGACACTGTTGGCGGCTTCTGGTAACAATGTCAGTAATAAAAACGTTAGTACTAGACAAAAATTATTCATTACTACATAAGGATAACTGATATTGGGTGACGTCGACCAATCACAGACAGTGAAATAAAAGTTATCCTTCATTTCATAAATAGTTTCTTTCATTTATGTGTTTACTTTTGGGGATGTTGCCAGAAGCCGCCAACAGTGTTCAGATACATTTTTCCCCAACTGTACATGGATTGAAAGAATGGATAAACAGAATAATGAAGACATAGAGGTCATATTGTTTTCTTTTAATTACCTCAAATTAAAATAAGAAATAAATAAGAGAGTGCCAACACGGTCTGTTTACATCATCAGCTGTTTTTTCCAGCTTTCCAATAATCTAACTCCCACCAAGTTCCAACAAAAGTTACAACTCTGTTGAACTTTAATAATGTGTGCCTGTATGGTAGATATAAAGGGCTTCCCTTGCCTTGTAATAGTGTAATTGTGTATGCCTTCTGTTCATTACGTTATCGTTACAGTACAGACACCAACTAATTTAAGATAACCGTAGGTAAACAGCATGGAGGTTATCTTAAGTTAGTTAGTATCTGTACTGCAACGATAATGTAATGAACAGAAGGCATGGGATTAAGACACAGACTGCTTACCAAGTATATATATTCCTTTTTCCAAGGTGACGTTTGTCTCCATGTAGGAAGATATACTTTTGTCTAAACTTCAACACTTTTCTCGTGTATGACCTAGCAACATTTTGGGAAACTTTGTTCAACTTACTATACTCGTTTTTCAACATCTCTACCTCTTCCTCGTTCATTACATTCACCCTTAGGTGAGTGTAATTATGTTCTTGTTTAATTACAAGGCAAGAGAAGCCCTTTATATCTGCCATACAGGCGCATATTATTAGAGTTACAAGGAGTTACAAGGAAAAGAAGTACCCTAGGGGACCTTACGATCCATACAAAGAGGGTACCTGTGGGCTTAGTTGCGCAAGTAGGCGACCGTCCTCGAATTTGTCATGTGAAACATCAAGGAACACTCGCACAACGGCTTAAACATCTAGACGGTGATTTAAGACTTTGTCTAATCTGGACTTGAACTGATCCACAGAGTTGCTGTTGACTCCATCAGCAGGAAGTGCGTTCCAAGTACCGCAGATGCTGTATGTAAAGAATTTACCACACAGATCACGGTTGTATCCCTTCAGTTCAAGTTTGTAGCCATGATTCCTGGTTGTGCCCTCACTGAGTTGGAAAATGTCCCTGTAGTCTACATTGTCAAAGCCTCGTAGTATTTTAAACACTTCGATAAGCTGACCACGCAGTCTCCGGGATTCCAAAGAGAACAGGTCGAGTTCTACCAACCGATCTTCATAGCTCTTGTATCTAAGAGAGGGTATAAGTTTGGTTGCCCTGGCTTGCACTCGTTCCAATCTCGCGATATCCTTTCGGTAAGAAGGACTCCAAAACTGGACTGCATACTCCAGGTGCGGTCGGACAAGGGAATTGTACAGACAAAGTACTATGTCCTTGTTCCGGTACCCAAACTATCGCTTTATGTAACCTAACATCCTTTGGGCTTTATTCTCCGCCTCAATACACTGCTTTGAGAACTTGAGGTCGCTGGTGATAGTTACACCCAAGTCTTTCTCAGTATCAGTGCTTACGAGAGCATTGCCCTTAAGGTTATACTCTGTTCGGGGGTTTCTGTGGCCTATATGCATAACTTTGCATTTGTTCACTTTAAATGGCATTTGCCACGAATCAGACCACTCCCCGATCTTTCTAAGATCTTCTTGTAAGCGGGTAGTATTTCCTTCTTTCGCGACATTCATACCAAGCTTAGTATTATCGGCGAATTTGGAAATCTTGGCAACCATGTCACCATCCATGTCATTAACATAGATGATAAACAGTAGTGGTCCCAGAACAGAACCTTGGGGAACACCGCTAGTAACGGGCACCCACTCTGAAGCCTGTCCATTCACTACCACCTGCTGCCGTCTGTCACTTAGCCAGTTCTCTATCCAATTTGCCACATTTCCGTCTGTGCCCAGAGCACGCACTTTCCGAAAGAGGCGGCGGTGGGGTACCTTATCAAAGGCTTTCTGAAAGTCTAAGTAGACAACATTGACCGTTTTATCACGATCAGGCTCACTGAAAAAAAATGGAAGAATTCCACAAGATTTGTGAGGCATGACCGGTGCTGCCGGAACCCATGCTGGGAACCCCTTAGTAGCATATTTGATTCTAAGTGTGCCGTTATTTTGTCCACCATGATGCTCTCCATGAGTTTACAGACTATCGAGGTTAAACTGATAGGTCTGTAGTTTGACGGGTTGGCTATCATCTCCCTTCTTGAAGATAGGAGTCACCTCTGCCTCACGCCAGTCTCTAGGAACGCATCCAGTCTAGATTACCCTGTTGAAGACCATGCACAGGTGCCGTGGTACTTCACCATGCACTTCTTTCAACACTCTAGGTAAGAACCCATCCGGACCGAGGGACTTCTTTACCTTTAATTTGATTATTTTTCTCTCGATTTCTTCTTGGGTGAAGACAATTGACTCCAACTTCTCACTGAAGGAGTCCAAAGGTTCGAGAATGGGACCACTCTCCTCAGAGAACATTGAAGAGAAGTACTCATTTAAGAGGTTAGCATTTTCTGCATCAGAGTGCATCAATGCTCCATCCTCATTCACCAAGGGACCGATCCTGCGTCGGATTGGTTTATGGCCATTCACATAACTGAAAAACTCCTTGGGGCTCTCTTTGCAGAGTCTAGCCACACGGACTTCCTCAGCACGCTTAGCCGCCCTTATTTTGGACTTCACATTTTGATTCAGTTTTCTATGACTGTCAAAGTCCCCAGATGTCTTCGCTCGACGATACGCAGTTCTCCTCTCCCTTAGTAGGTTACGGATTTCCCGATTAAACCACTTCGGTTGAATGAACTTCTGACCTGTTCCCTTCAGATAAATAAAGCGCGACTGAAGCTCCATGAAGTAAGACAAGAATGACCTCCACAGATAATCAGCACTCTCTCCCTCCTCTAGTTCCATTTCAGCATCGCCTTCAAGAAGACCTGCAAAGTTCGCTCTCCCCATGTCTAATTTTCTATGCACCGGGGTCACGGTCTCCATATTAGGGACCTTAACTGAGAATCTTATAAGCTTGTGGTCGCTTCCGCCTATTTCTTCGTTTACAGAGAGGTCTTGAATGATGTCATCCTCGGAGGTGAGGACCAAGTCGAGTATGTTAGCACCTCTTGTTGGCTCCCCTACCCATTGAGTGAGCAATTAATCATTTACAAACTCCAAGAGTGGTGTGTTCTCGGCAGAGGGCTCTCTGGTTTCCCAGTCAACATGTGTGTTGAAGTCCCCCATAAGGATGCACACCCTGCTGTCCACTAGTTCACCCAGCAACTGGTATAGGTCCCTGTCCATCTCATTGAGTTGTCCAGGGGGTCTATAAAGCAGCAAGGTTCTGTATTTTGCAGTGCCTATTTCTAGGTCAACTCCAAGGAGCTCGTGGTTCGATGTGATGTTGCTGGTCATCGATTTGATAGAGTTCTTTACATACAACAGCACACCACCACCCCCTCTGTCCTCTCTATCTTTGTGGAAGAGTTGGTAGCCTGGAATCACGAATTCCCCTTCAAGATCTCTGTCTGAGGTTCTCAACCATGACTCCGTTATGGCCACCATCACGGGTTCCTCTGTCGCAACGAGGGCCCGCAGTTCCAAAAACTTGTTTCGGATGGACCTGGTGTTGAACAATAGAACCTTTAGGGAACCCCCAACTGCAGGGCTCCCTATACTCTTCCGTTTCCCGGTTTGGTCATTGTCTTGGTAGTGCTGGGGATATCCTTCTTCAGGATCTCAGCGAATGTCTTCTCTGGGGTAACTCTAGCATAGCGACGAGGGCTCTCCTCCACGCTCAGTCGAGTGCTCCTGTGACATCGTCGGACGGCGTCTTCCATTAATTTGGAAAGCACTTCTTTCCCCTTTGGTGAGAGATGTGTGCCATCCCTCTGGTAGAGGTCGTCTCTACCAAAGAGTGAGGTGTAGGAGTTCAACACATGAAGAGTACAAGAGTAACTGGTTTAAGAGCCTGACTTTCGTAATTGACAAAATGAAACCAAGGTCAACATCAGATGCTGGAATGAAGGTAAGTAACATGTCATACCGTCAATATATATTATATATAATAATTGTGACCACCTCGTACATTGATGTAGCTACTGCATGTGTATACGTACGTATACTATATGAACAGTCGCCAGCACTACCACGAGGTACAGGGGCTCACATGTTTAAGAGATTTAAGAGATTTTGTTCCTAAGCAGCAAAGTTCACTTCATGTGCTAGTGTATCGAGGGTACTCCATATCACACACGTGGATTGTTTCTATCTAAATAATCAAGCCCGGGGATAGCTGTCTAATATCCAAAGGATAATATATATTCAGTAGCCTATCCCACTACGATAGTGAACAAAAGACAGTTCCTTTATTTAAAGGATATAATGTAACAGATATTCTAATTATATTTGTTTGTTATTACTTTTCAACTAATCACCTTCATTTTTCTTACCTTCTTCCCCCTCACCCTCGCCTCAAATCATCACATTTCTTCTCTCCTATATCCTCCTACGTTAATGCAGTAAGCACTTCCTTAAACCCGGGTTCTTCAAACTACGGGTCCCGAATTCCTCCAAACTGGGTCGCAGGCTCACAAAAATAAATACATGAATAAAATAGAATAATAATGTTCGTGACAAAAAAATAAATATGAAGTTCATACATGAATCCACCTAATATATTTTTATAATCGAATATTCATATATTTAATCATAAATAAAACAAAATCATTGCACAAATATTAGCCTTCTTGAGAGAGAGAGAGAGAGAGAGAGAGAGAGAGAGAGAGAGAGAGAGAGAGAGAGAGGGGTGAGGCAGTGTTTATAAATCGGGTTAGAATGCCTTTTAATCATAATTATTTCGTTTCAGTGTCTGGCCTTGTATTTTCTTAGGTTTATAATTCTGGTCATTTGTAAAATATCTTTCTGTATGGGTCGCGAGAATGATGTCATAGTAAAAACTGGGTCACGACAGAAAAAGTGTGAAGAACCCTGCTTTATAATATTGGTGATTCGATACCGTTCACAGTGTATGCTTCATTCATTCCTCCTGACACACATCTCTTCTACCTGATCATTCGTTACCCTCCTATATAGCTCCGCCCACATTTCTCTCCTCTCCCACTAACATCCCCCCTCCCTCCACAGGCAACTGTTACCAGATCCGACGAGGCCCAAACCAAGTCGCTGATGGATGGGGTGTAGACCGTTGATCTGTCCGGAGCTGTACATACAGACGAAACAATCGTACACCAAACCTTTTAAATTATACTTGTATTAACAAATAAGGTCTCGGTACTCATATACTAATGAAATGTGATATATATCCACATGTACAGATTGGAAACAAAAACAAATTGTATATACAGTATATGTATAGACATGTTATGTATAGTTATTGATGTCTATGCACAACGATGTTGCCAATGCACACCACCTTCATTGGAGACAAAATACTTTTTAAATTCATGATTGATATTGTGGGCATTATCCTTATCACAGGGTGTAGGTCCTACATAATTCCTCACAGCTGTGTCAGATAATTATAATCTCCATGACCCATCAATTATGATTGAATGATCAATATCATCCACGTCAAATGTACTTGGTGGATTATATGCCATTCTTGACGTCTCACTTTTCCTAAAAAAATATGCAAATGAACGCATGCCATTGTAACCTCAAGCCGTGCCCTCGTGTAGACCGTCATAATGTTATGAACATATTTGAAACTGTGTTCGCACAATTTTGAAACGAACATTGCATGTTTACCATCATATTTATGGCTTGTTCACACTCATGTATGGAACATGTTCCAGACATGTCAGCAGACATATTTTAGGCAATATATTGGGCTTCGTGTGGTCGTGGCCTTAGTGTTACAATGGGTTACAATGCCTTAGTGATACAATGGGCTACAATGCGTTAGTGTTACAATGAGTTACAATGCCCTATTGTTACAATGTTTGAAGGAATCGGTAATTTACCCTTCAAACATTCTCTTGTTGAAGGGTTACTATACTTTTGATATATTGCATCACCTTGATTCCTGCAAAGTACTTTTTGTTAGGAAACAGAACCTGATTAAAAAAAAATTTGGTAAATTTTTGCAAGTTGCCACAACAGGATTTCATAGGAAATGCTTCGTTTGGGAGATAGCCCCCTCCCCCCCCCCCCCCATCCAACAATCTTGGGGGATAGCCTGGGAAATTTGGGGTTTTGGATGGGTGGAAAATTCATAATATAGTATATTATTTGCCTTTCAAGATTGCCCTCATGACATGTCATAAATGTCAAAGAGTGGAAAACCCGAGCCAAGTTCCGGCAAAAGTTGGCCAGGGTATTCCAATTTTCAACAAGCATAAATGTGGAAAACTGGAAAAAGTTTTGGCAAAACTTGGCTCAGGTTTTCCAGTATTCGACGAGCATAAATATTGAAAAATTGAAAACCCGAGCCAAGTTTTTTTTACCCAACCTGGATTGGGCATCCTTTGGTCTTAACCAGAGCATCGAGACATTACAGAATTAAAAAGACTTTACCTGACCTGACCCAACCTAGCCTAGAAGGGGGCATCCTTTAGGACCTAACTTTGGCATACTTTGGGACCTAACCTTGGCATACTTCCGGACCTTACTTTGGCATACTTCGGGACCTAACCTTGGTATCCTTCGGGACCTAATCTTGGCATTCTTCGAGACCTAATCAAGGCATTTTTCGGGACCTAATCATGGCATCCTTCGGTACACCTAACCTTGGCATACTTCATAACCAGAACATTAATTTGTTATAGAATTAGGAAGACCATATCAGACCCCTTGTTTCATACACCAATTTACCTTAATTGGAAGCAAAGGATGTGGAAGGTACTGGTTTTTGTGGAGTTGAAGAGTCGTAGCTAGGGTTGTCTTCTAGCAAGTCATATGGGTGGTAGGTGGATTGGATGGCCTTGTATTCAAAGCCCTTTAAACCTTCCAAAAATCACTAATAATAACTGACCATGGACTAATGTATATTTCAATAAGAGGCACAAGTGTTTTTTGTATAATTTCTGTTTTTCTCCAGTAAAAGTTCGTAAAACCCAGCAGTCAATGGTGAACCTGCTCCACAGACAGACACCATTGTTGTAATGGCAGCATAAATGGATGGAGGCTGAAGTCATGTGTCTTAGGTCTATGATTGGTCGATAACGACATGATAGAATTATGTGAAAAACTGATTGGTTGGATTTGGCTTGAAGTTAAAATATCTGTCACCAGGTAGCACTGTGGGCATCATGGTTACCATGACAACCACAGATGATCAGCTGATCTGTGTTTTGAATTTGATGCAGATCGCAACCATATTGTTTTATTTCCAAAGACATGGAAGGGTAGAAATCGTGAGAGTGGGCTTATAACGCATTTAGAACGGAAATGCTACTAAGAAATATTGTAGTACAAGTTGAAATAGATCATATTGTAAGAAGAAAAGTGTGAAAAAGCCAATTTTAAGACAATGTTGGACTTAGAAATAATACGACCTGTAATGGACTTAGAAAAAGTACGACCTGTAGTATACTTATAAGATGTAATTAATGTTATAAGGCACTTATGACGGAAATGCTACTAAGAAATATTGTTTGACAAGATGAAATACACCATATTGTAAGAGGAAGAGTGTGAAAAAGCCAAATTAACGAAATTTTGGCACTTAGAAAAATACGAGACCTACTATACTTATAAGAGGTAATTAGTGTTATATCGCATTTGCGAGGCAAATGGTATATAGAAAAGTTGTTTCTATTAGTGAAATATAAACACTGATAATAGTAACAATTTTGATATCCAGTTGTGGCAACTTATAAAATAATTCCAAAAATATTTGGTGAGCAGTTGCTTGGAATAGCTTGAAGAAATTAGTTGTTCCAGAGTTACTAACACTGTAGAGTCACGTCCAATAATCCTGCATTACTTTGGAATGAAACTGTCTCTACACAACTATATCTGTTGATCTCTGTAATATTGGTTCAAAGGAGTCACTCAATAGGCTCATATTCTTGCACCTGATGCAGTACTTATAATCGTGACTTTAAGCCTACAGCTGCTTCCACTAATAACGAGCACAGTGTCCGGTGAGTATGGCAAAATGCGACACCCCTGTGTTAGTAGTACGATTAGTAGATCTTATAGCAGGAGTAAGTTCTATCCATTCAATTACTATAACTATTAGTAAACAAAAACAGTTGTAGGTGAGTGGTGAGGGAAACATGTCTGGGAAACATACTTTATTCTTGACTAGTTTCGTTTACTGCTTCTTCGGAGGAATATGGTTCGCAGGCAAACCTGTCCTCGAAAGCAACCTAACAAAACATATGAGGAAAGCCTACGAGTCTCTCTACATAATAAATACAAAAAGAACTTTAAATAAGAGGACAGGAGACATGTGGCACCCGGGGAGGTCACATTTAGACCAAACAGGTGGATCAAGCAATATTCCCCAGGACAAACTAGGAAATCCGGGATATCCTTATATACTAGACAGGTTGGCCTGCGAGCCATATACTAGACAAGTTGGCCTGCGAGCCATATTTCTCTGAAGAAGCAGTAGGCGAAACTAGTCGGGAATAAATTACTGTAATATATTCTCCACCCGTGTTTTCCTCACTACTCACCTACATCTGTCGCAAAGTCTAAACACAGTTGTGCTGCATTTCACCAAACCCAGCAGACACTGTGCTCGATACTAATGGAGGCAACTCTACTTCTCATTTAATTATAACCCTGAGGTAGTGGGCTACGAATAACCTTCTCAGTATCCCTGCTCGGGCGCCATATAACATCACTGTTGCGGTGCCAAATATTAATCAATTATTAATCAATCCACTTTAAAATTAAACTAAAACTCAGTGTGATGGATTGTCTTGGCTTTTGTTGTCTCAATATCAGTGTTTACATTCTTCTTCTGTGACTTCGGGATGAAATACTGTACCTTGTGTGGATTAAGTAGAAGGTTGACTTTGAGGTGAAGAGTCTCCCAAAACTTTCGCATCTGAAAAAAGGAGACTGAAAGTGTGAACGAATCTGAAAAGCGCAAATATTGGATGAATTAAACATCCTCGTGCATTAAGGGGAGGACGGACCTCATTTTGGTAAATTAGTGGAATACTGATTCCTCCAAAGCTATGCCAGGTAGTAGATCACTTCATTATACAAGTAAAGCATCAGATAAAAGTGGTTCTACCCATTTGTAGTGGAGTTTATCTTGTAGTGGTTGTAGTTGCAATGGTATAGAGTAGTAGATAGTGTGCCATGGTGCAGGCTGACCAACCATGAACCTACTTCATAATGGTGCTTTGCTATGTACCGTACTTATCAGAGACTCTGTGACACGCAGTCACCTAGAGTTATCTTCTTGGTTTTCGAGTTGTATTTATTATTGGTTTCTGATAGTGTGTCTCTCCTGATGGTTACCCAAGTAAAGTATTTGTGATGCCTTCTTAGTTAAGGCATAGGATTGAGAGCCAAAGGCTTAACACTGGTATGAGTCAAACACACTGTAAGATGCACCATTTCTCCACTTCATACAATGTTGCTGTATGATTGTCAGATTGGTAGACTCACAACTCATGCCCCAGATTTGAGGGATCGAAGGGCACACCTCGGTCAACCTTGTTAAATGATCATTGGGTGCTAGAGGGCAGTCCCATGGACGGCCCGAGGTGCGGGATGAGGTGGCTGCTACATGTAATTCTGGAAGAGGGCTTCTCTCTTCTACAGCAGGGGCAGCTCAACAGGGATTTGTGATTCTAGAGCAGGAAAGGGACACAGGCAAGTAGCAACAGATTTGCCAGCAAGTTGTTTTCCAGGAATACAGTTGATGGTGGTCACCAGAGGTCACGAACTCTTGTCTCGCAGTGGATGTGACACCTTGCTATGAATGGGTGGTCTTGGTGTCAATAGGTATTTTAGTAGTGTGATTGGGTATGGCTATAACAACTCCTTGTACTGGATAACATTTGGCATTGACTGTGACGAGGACCATATGAGGAAAGCCAGTATGATTGGCTATGGCTGCACCATTCATCCTCCTGATCTTTGCTTGTGGCTAAGGCAACCTACAGGAAAGTTGAAGCATCTCACATGCAGGAATAGTGTGCATGGCTAAGGGCGCTTCCACAAAGGTACTTAAACATGTGCTTGCAGCATGTAAGCAATATATTATCGAAGAAACTGTAAAGATGTTGTGAACTATTGTGTATTAGCAGCAGCGGTTGTGAACATGTTTGAAGCACCGAAGTGGGCGAGGCAGTGTGTGTGCTTCAACATGTGTGCTCATACAGGCGTTGTGAACATGTAAACGACACATTGCCGAACAACCTGTAAGGTTGTTGTGAACTGTAGTGTCCAGGATCCATTTTTGCATACATTTATCTGAATACTGCTGTAAACCGGCTTGTACATATGTTGCCAGAAGTGTTCACAATCGATGTTTGAGCACCTGTGTGTACGCCTCCTGAATTAAAGCACCTCTTGGGCCTAATGGCCTATAGTTGTGTCGTGTGCCATATGAAGAGATGACGGAATGGTCAGCTATAGATGCACCATTCGTCTTCTGAGTCCTTACTTGGGTGCTTGACCTGTTCTTCATGTTCTATCTGGTGATGTAGTTGCTCGTGGGTATAACTGGTTGGTCATAGGTAGGTCAGTGTGAGGGTTTAAAGGTAGAGGTGGCAGTTACCCTCACAAGTCTCTTGGTGACATCATTTAGCTCTTTCATATATAATATTCCCTGAGGAGCAGTAAGGGATTTGGTAGATAACCTATTAGCTGGATTAGCTAGCAGAGGCAGCCATCTAGGATTCTGTCTTGGTGTTTATCTTAATTGGCTTTATAAAGGGCCAGGTGACTTCTAAGGGTATAGTTGCTGTGTCGAGATGGAGTGCATGACTTGTACCGTCTCTTGAGACTCACAGGACCAATTTCTTCCACTCCCACGTTTATCAGTCCAGTGTTGTCTGTGTGTGTACCAATCAAGGTGTGATCAGCCATTTTCGACTGGTGTATCCTAAATATATCTCAGCATGAGTCAAGAGGAGAGTGGCAGAGGGGTTGGGGCTTGGAACTGGTGGGTTATTGTACAGAGACAGGGTGTATATACTAAATTATCCGTCAATGGTATAAATATGTTGCACAGAAACATGACAGTGTTATACCACAACAATGTTGTGGCAAGAAAAGTCCTTTGTTACTGATTGTTATTAGTAAACTATGCACTCATACGGTAGACCTACCAGTTATGTCGGTTCATGAGGCAGTAGCCAGTCTCAACCAGGTGTCGTCTCTATGAATGCTCAGTATATGTCAGAGGTCAGCAGTGCATCTTGGCATTAAATTATTTCATGTTCTACATAAAAATGCTAATGATGGTTACTGCAAATTATCTTGATTGTGATAATGTCATAATGTACAGTCGCGGTCAATAATAATCATCCACATATGGGTATCTCAAACAATTTACTATATAATGTTTTCACGTTAAAGATATGATGTTATTGTTTTAAGTAGTGCGTAGCTGTTTGTAGTAATTTAAAAGTTGGTAGTTAACCTATTTATTGGAAAGCTTATCATGTTAGGAACAGAGAGAAGCTGTCAAACTCTTACGTGAGTTACCCCTATATGGATGATTATAATTGACTGCGACTGTACCTAGAACATACCACATCAGCATCAGTCCTATGGTATTATTATTGGCATGGTTATATTATGCAAAACCTGGTTGTTCTTTATGGGATATTTAGTATACAGTCAGACGCTCCTGAAAGCACTTTAGCCACTTGTTCGCTAATATTATATTATTTTCTCATATTACCCTATTAAATCTACAATATGTATAACATACCAACACTTCCTTCTGCCAACATTTGTCAGACGTCCAGCACTGACGTATGATGGACATTCTTGGATATGTTAACTTGAACACACAGATAGTTGTGTCATTCAATATGGGACCTTAGTGTTCTCTATTTTCTTGTGGATATCTGCATAAGTTTGTAACACCAAACTCCTCACTAATATATCCTGTATAAAGGTAATGTTTCAGCTTATTGACATAGCGAGCCTAAGATATTAAGGAACATGCTGTTGCCACATGTGCAATACACTATTGCCATATTTATTCAGTCACTCCCCCAGTACCCCCACACTCCAAACTGGCGTCAGACTCAAAACAGAAGATTTAGGGCTTTATGTCTATCGACTCATGGTGTTGGTCATTAAAGCAGTCAGTCTTGTTACATCAACATATCTTCCACCAGCCTACAAGGTTGCTATCCTTGTTTTTACAGCCGGGTACCTACTTACTGCTAGGTGAACAGGGACATAGTGGGCTTGGAAAATTGTCCAACATTTCCACTGACCCGGGACCTCTCGCGTGCTGGGCGAGTGTGCTAACCATTACACCATCAGCACCCCCTACTCAGACTCATTCCCTCACCAATGAATGATTCGGAAGAACTGAGTCGAGTTGCACGGAATTCAGAGGATTAACAACGCTGACTGTACCAGCTATAAGTGTCGGCGATAGTACACACATTTACAACGCTGAAGTGATGAACGTCAAAGTGGAGGAGATTGTACAGCCATGGCTGATAGTGCTGGACCAGGGTCCAAGGAGTGTTGGAGAGCAACTGAATAGAGTTCGAAAAAGTGAATCTTCTAAACATCTCTCAACTTTGAGAATGGTTTGGAATATTCACATGTTCGAACTCTGTTCAGTTGCTCTCCAACACTCCTTGGACCCTGGTCCAGCACTTTCAGCCATGGCTGTACTATTGCGGACAGGAGTTCTTCACCACCCTCCTCTGGCCAAGCCTATGATGTGGCAAGGTCGCATTTCATGGATATACGAGTTGCCTAATAGATCTTTTTTGTTAGTCATATCTCCTAATCAATGATGTTCATCCTAATGTTTAAAATTATGCTTATATAGGCCTACGTATGTAAATCCAGAGTGTGATTTATTGAAACATCTATAGGCCTATACATCAATCAAAGATCGTATCCCTTAACTGAATACCATATAAATACAAATAATAACTTAGGCACCATCTGCACGGGCGAACTTTGCTCGGTAGTCTTTGCCTGGTGTGACGTCAGAAATGGAGAAACAGCTAACAAAGCTTCGTAAGGGTTCTCCTCTTGTTTATCGAAGTAACGAGGCTTTGCCTGTTGGTTGACAAGGTGAGGATGAAGTTCTCTTCCTCATAGTCATAATTTATTTGCTAGAATAAGGAATCACTTTCAAAAGAATTTATAAAAGTGTTAAGCCCTGTCCAGAGTCTCGCTCCAGGATTGGTGGAGTGTGGACATACTCGTGGCGCTCTGCCTCCAATCTTGTTTGTGTTGTTGTTTTGGTTGTTTTTTGCGCTTTTGTTTGTGTGTTTTTTGTATTGTTTGTGAGTTCTAGTTTGTGTGTTGTTGTTTCTGTGTTGTTGCTGGTGTTGTTTGTCTGTTGTGGTTCTGTGTATAGTTTTGTTGTGATTGTATGTGTGGGTGTGTGTGTGTGTGTCCCTGGTTGATTGAGTGTTTAATTGTTTGTGTTGTTGTTTACTTTCCATCTAGGCCTTGCCTGGCTTGATGGAGAGTGCGGATTCCTGCTTGGAGGACGACTTGGCAATGTCGGAGGAAGGCAAGTTTCCAATTGAGGATCACTGGCCTGAGCTGCCCTCTCGCAACCCTCCCCCCCCTCTCCTCGGTCACTCCGCAGCTCAGGTTGCAGCCTTCCACCTCCTCAACCTCTACCAAGTGACCCGTTGATGCCTCGCCCGACTCCTCGCAGGAGTCCGATGGTGTGGACTGTTTGCCTCCGGCTGCCAAGACTACCAAGGTTTCTTCAGCTGTGCATGACATACCTTCTCTGCCTCACCCTGGTGTTTCTTCCTTGTATACCCACTCCTTGCCATCGCCTAACCTTCCTGCTTTTGCCCAAAGAGGTGACTATGTCAAGCTCTCCTTCCCTGGGAACCAATCTACGGACACAAAGCTGCGTTGGTTGTCTGATGTTAACAGGGCTTTCCAGTTGCAGCGTGAACATGCTGAAGTCAAGATGGCTGCTGTCACCCCCCGGTTTGTCTATATCTCTAGGAAGCATCAGGACTTCATTAATGGAGTCAAGGCTGGTGAATTTTTATCTCTGCCTCTCATTCTTGAAGCCTCACACGAGAGGCCTCGTAAGTTTCCCAGCTACATCCTCACCCGTTTTCCTATTGATGTTGACCCGAAACTTGCCAAGGGATACCCTGGTGTGTACTCTGCCCGTCGTTTTTTCCAAGATGGTTCCCCCATTAGCCGTATTGTTGTTGTCTGGAGTCAACCCGATCCACCTCCAAATGAGATTTCCTTTGATTTCCTCCCTTGTTTTCCACCGTGTGAGGTGAAGAAATTTCATAACTACCAGCCTTGGTGCTACAGGTGCAGGGGAGTTGGGCATATCTCCTGGTACTGTTCTGCCAGGCCTAAGTGTGCATGGTGTGCCGCCGACCATGATTCCAAGACATGTTCTGTCAGGGGTGAACCATCACGTTCTGCTGCCTCCACCTCTAAGCCTTCACCTCCTGAGGATGTAGCAGGCAGGCAACCTTTATGTATATAGTTGTATAAATTCCAGGTTAGCTAGGAAACTTTATATGTGACATAGGAACACAACAATAAAGAAGACTAGACCAACACAAGACTTGTTTGCCATTGACCCTAAGTGAAGATAACATAACATCTTCACTATATAGTAACAACCTGTTACATTGGTGACCCCCGGGGTGACCATGGCAAACAACGACGACCTAGTCTCACACAACGAGAGGCCTACCCTTTTGCTTTGCCTACATTGACGACCTACTCATCGCCAGCTGACACCTCAGGCAAGTCTTCACCCGTCTACGCGACTATGGCATCCAGATCAACATTGGCAAGTCAGAATTTGGATCCTCGTCAATCGATTTTCTTGGCCACACAGTGTCTTCAGCAGGCATCACTCCACTTCAGTCAAAGTGTGACACAATTCAGCAGTTTCCAAAGCCATATTGGGCCCCGATTTTTTGACAAACTTCGACCCTGTTGTCGACATTAAAAATCGTAAGCCCAGGGTTGGTTGACGTCCATTGACACAGCAGCCACATGCGCGCACACGCATGCACAAACACGCCTACGGACTCACGCATCCACGCACACACGCATGCGCAAACACGCCTGCGGACACACACGCACGCACGCGCACACACTCGCGCACACACACGCGCACACACTCGCGCACACACGCGAACGCACTGGCGCACGCACAAGCCATTTTGGGCACCGATTTTTTTGACAAATTCGACCTTGTTGTCGACATTAAAAATCGTAACCTCAGGGACTCATTGAGTTCGATTTAATTGGCAGTGCAGCAACACGCTCTCACACGCGCACGCACGCAGGCGCACTCGCACCAGCTTTCCTACTACACCCACTCTACTACATTCAACCACTAAAACAACAACAACTATGCCTACAACTCCACGCTACTGATACGTTCTACAACTTCTCCACAACGCAAGCGGACGCCCTAAGAGGACTGTATCGTTCCTCCTTCCTCGTCACTAAGGAGGGGAGTATTGTAGCAGGCAGGCAACCTTTATGTATATAGTTGTATAAATTCCAGGTTAGCTAGGAAACTTTATATGTAACACAGGAACACAACAATAAAGAAGACTAGACCAACACAAGACTTGTTTGCCATTGACCCTAAGTGAAGATAACATAACATCTTCACTACATAGTAACAACCTGTTACAAGGATACGTCTCGATGAAAGTGTCCACGATGCCTTCAGCCAGGGGTTAACGTGTGGCATGAATGTACTCGACGTCAGGTCAAGGCTCGTGTTTCTACTATTGCTCCTCCTCCACCACCACCACCACCACCTCCCCAGTCTGGTCCTCCGACCAGCCCTGCCTCGCCTCCAGACCTGGCCCTCCGCAAGTCTGTTGCTACCCTCATGGTACGATGTACGGGTCTCGAGAACCGCTTTTCTGCCCTTGAAGCCAGGATTGATGGGCTGGTTGCCACTCAGGCTGCTAGTGACTCCAAGCTCTCCACCTTGGTCGAGGCTCAGCAGGCCATCATCTCAACTGTCACCCTTACCGAAAAGATGGAAACTGTTGCATCTCGCCTTGAAAAGCTTTTCGAGTCAGTCCCTTCTCCTGGTCCATCTTCTTCTCCAGGTTGCTCATCTGCCCCCACTCACCAGACTTCTACCTCCAAATACAGAGTTCGCTCGTGATTGCCGGCTGGATGTCATCTCCTGGAATGTATGTGGCATCACCAGTTATGCTAAGCTCACTCAACTCAAGGCCTATGTTTTTCGTCATCATCCCAGTGTTATTTTTCTCCAGGAAACATTTCCAGGACGGCCACTCGCTGCTGGGCAAGCTCCTCTCCTCTCAAGTTATCTTGTAAAGAATGGTCTCCTGACTTACATACATAGCTCCTAGCCACATCACCTTCTCCGTACATCCACTGATCCTGACATGACCTTTCAGCTATTTGAAACCTGGACCATTCTACCTGGGAATGGAGTACTCCAACTATGTAATGTCTATTCTGCCCCAGCTAGACTCACTCTTGAGGCTCTTCCTTCTCCAATTGTGCGTGGTATGGTGTATATGGGAGATTTTAATGCTCGGCATTCTGATTTGGGTGATGGTTCTGGCTCTAATTATATAGGTGTTTGTCTCCTTTCATACATCCACAAGCATCATCTGACACGCTGGGACACTGGTGGTGCCTCTCATTGCCGGGGAGGTACTCTCGATTACATCCTCTCGTCTGGCCTGATAGCATCTCAGGTCCAGTGTTCCTCCATGCCAGACTTATTCTCTGATCACATCGCTCTTCGGTTTCATTATTCTCTACTGGGTCAAGTGCTTCAGCCACTCGTTTGCGTATTGCTGTGCCCCCTAAATATTACCCAACTTACATCTTATTTATGGCCCATGTATTCCCTACATTTAACATATCATCAGCTGAACAGTTGTACTCTGATCTTGTATCTGCTACTCATGACTTTTATAGGCTATACGTCTCCTGGCCACACCTCCAGCAATGCCATACTGCCCACTCCTGGACGCTGGATGCACATATATAGGAGGCAAAGGAGGAGGCTGAACGTGATGGCCTATTGTTTCAAGCCAACCTAACCCCTAACCTCCTCCATCGTTACTAGATGTCTTGGGATGCTCTAGTTACCTTGCAGGAGTGTGCTCACACTGAGTTTCGGCAGCGGTTCATGGACAGCATCAACCAGCAAACAAGTGTGGCTTCTATGTGGCACCTCATCTGTCGGGTTGTTAAAAAGACACCGGCCACTGCTCGTCATCACACTCCTGCCGACTATGCCCAACAACTTGTCGATGCCTGGTCAGAACAATTTACCCCAGCCACCATCCCCAGTCTACCCATCCACATACAAGATGCACTCGCTTTCCATACTGCTGTCCATCGGCTACGTCTAATGTCTGCTCTGTTACAAGATGATGACGATGATGCAGAGGAGATAACTGAGGAGGAGTTGCGCCGTGCTCTCTCTAGGGGTAGAGTTTCTTCCCCTGGTGATGAAGGTATTACTTATGCTGAGCTGCGCCTACTTCAACAAGTTCCTGGGAACCCTCTACTTCAACTGTACAATCTTTGTCTTCGTGACGGTTGTGTACCACGAACCTGGACCAGCAGCACAATAATACCCATCCCTAAGCCCGGCACTGCGAAGTTCAGGCCTATTTCCCTTACTTCCTGTTTTTGTAAAGTTATGGAGAGAATCTTACTCAATCGTCTCATGTACAGACTGCAGGATCGCCTTTCTCCATGGCTGTTTGGTTTTCTTCCCCAGCGGAGCACACATCACCGCCTAGTCGACCTGTCCTTTCCAAGGACAGTGTGGTGGCCTTCATTGACCTTCGAAGTGCCTTTGATGTTGCTAATAGAGACGTCATTTTGGATCAACTGGTTGACTTTGGGATAAAGGATAATCTACTACGGTGGATTTGGGGCTACCTGAGTAACAGGACCTCCTGTGTGTTTTTCAGTGGTGCACTCAGTCCTTTGCGCAGTTTTCATCTTGGTACGCCTCAAGGGGGTGTTCTCAGCCCATTATTATTTAATATTCTGATGCATCGGTTGCTCACTTCTCTCCCTGATATTCCTGGAACTACAATTACGTGCTATGCTGATTATATCTGTGTTCATTTTACCTCACCAAGTGATTTCCAGCGGTTTCTTGACTCCTTTCCTGTGGCCTCCTCTCACTGTGGCATTTTTGTCTCCCCAGATAAGAGCAGAATATTCACCTGCCGCCTTCCTCAAGCTCAGCCAGTATTCACCATTGGAGGGACTGTCATTCCCATGTGTTCCCATTACCGCTATCTGGGCACGCCAGTCAATATTTGGTCGATTGTCCCTGCCAGACCTCAAGACCATCCCATTGTCTAGGACTTATTGGGTCGTCTCCAGCGCCGACTTACACCACTTCAATGGCTATCTAAAAGCTCCTCGGGCATCTCCATCCCAGTAGCCAGGACCATCTATATTGTTTTTATCCGTTCAGTTGCTGATTACCTTCCCCCTGCTTTGATTCAACTTCCTATGGCTACTCTGGAAACATTAGAAAAACTTCAGAATAGAGCAAAGGAAATAATTCTCGGCTGTCCAATGTCGACCAGGATAGTGAACATGCAGCGTGAGTTGCGTCTTCCCCCATTAATCGAGAGAATTTATTGTAATGTTACTTGCTTCACTGTCAAGTGCCTCCATTTCCCACATCTTTCACCCCATTACTCTCAGTTAGTCAGGACTTCTCTTAGACCAAACACCCCTGTCCCTCCCATACTGCCTGCTGGACGTAGTCTTATAAGGTCTGTTTCCTCTATGCTCCGTAGTCTTAATATAGATATAATGGTTGCAGACGTCACCACAGGGCCCCCTCCGTTGATGCTACCAACACCTGATATGAGCTTCACACCTACTTCCAATTCGGAACTGCCTTCTCTACAGCGGCAGTTGGCTCTGGAACACATAGAAACAGTGACGTCCTCCATCACAGATCCATACTGCCTCTACAGTGATGGCTCATTGCTGGTGGATGGTACAGCAGGTTGTGCCGTTTTCTCGCCTGACCTGGAGTCACCTCCAGGTGGCTGGGTTGGCCTTCGTCTCTGTAACCACTCTAGCTCAACATTGTGTGAACTGTATACCATTCTGAATGCTGTTAGTGTTGTTTGTCAACGTGGAGTGAATGCTGCCATTTTTTGTGACTCCAAACCTGCCCTTCATTCCCTCTCTAGTGTTCAGCCAACACTCTCTAGTGTTATTCAGCTAATTTTATCGTTTTTGGTTTTTATGCGTCATCGTAACTTGACTGTCCAATTTTTATGGGTGCCATCCCATGTAGGTTTACGTCACGATGGTACAGTTGACAGACTCGCAAAGGAAGCCTCCCGTGGTGTTGGGCGTCCTCTCTCCCTGACATGTTACCTTTCTAGAGTTCGCTTCGCCGCTCTCCTCCTTGTACGGCGACGTAGGGATGCAGAGAGCATCTCCATCACCCATTACGAGTCTGTCTGCCGTTAAAAATATTCCTACTGTCGTCGAGGTCTCATGATTCGGAGGCACAATGTAGTCTCTGCTCGTTTGAGGCTTGGCTACCGGCCACCGTGGCAGGTTGCTGGGATGCAGGGTGAGTCTCCCATTCACTGAGTGTCGATTGTGTCGAGCGCCTCGTGCTTACACCATAGAGCACTATTGCCTGGCCTGCCCCACTGTCCGACACTTGCTGCCCCGGGGCCTGCCACTTGATTTGGTTTGTCGACACTTGCTGAACTATCAGATTCTGGAGGAACTTCTGGTGAGCCACCCTCGTTTTGGTGGTTTTAAGTAGGTCATGATGTAAATATTTGTCTGTATGCTTGTGCTTCATTCTGTTATGTTTTCGTGATATGTGTGTGTGTGTGTGTGTGTGTGTGTGTAGTGATTGGATTCTCATGAATCCCGCCTACCCTTGTGTACTGTTGTCTGCCTGTTGACTGACGCTACGGCGCAATGAATTAAAAAAAAAAAAAAAACCCTGTCCACACACTGTCCTTCGTAAACACAGACTAAAACGAGGGTTTGCTCACTCGCTCGCCTCTGGTGGTTCACTTTTGCCAAGTGTTTGATGCAGATAGTGTTGGAAGGGGCCACACAGTTTACTTTTTTGTTTTCACAAGACTTACTATGTTAGCTTTTCTTTGTAGGCACTTTAACATCATATCTCCTCATAATTTTTCCTTTTTTTTTATCTTTGAACACATTGCTTTAATAATACACAGCGCAATGTTTCTTTTCTTGTGTGTTATGCGACCCATTTTGTGAAACACCACTCGATTCTATTTTAGTCACTGCCAGGCTCTGACTATCTAAACGACCGTTTTGACAGCAACATAATTGCGTACGCCAAGCTTTGCCTGCAAAGAAGCAAAGTTTGCCAATTAACCTTATGCTAGCTAAATTATTCATCGGTGTCCGGAAGTGAAGAACCACTGAAATACATTATTGGGTTTTTAGTCTCGGAAGACACAGTGCAGTCAAGAGGAGGATCTTCTATCCTATGGAATGCACCACAAGGAAATACAATAATGAAGCATATAAGCAGAAAGCAATATATTTGAATGGTGCATAAATATTATGCACATGGTGAAGGGTAACCGCAGTGTGAGTTGTAGGCAGTGCTTGAACCGTATCATAAGCTCGGATTAGGCCTCATGGTTTCCCTCTTTGATAACGAATGAATCTCAGGTTTTCGAACACACACACACACACGATTTCAGGAGTGGATGATAATGTCACTCCGTGACAAAGTTGATAACACAAATTGGGAGATATCACGAGTATTAGAGACTTTACTTTTATTGGATTGATCGGATGATGGACTTTTCTTGAGGTTAGAAAGCTTATACAACATGTATGGCACAACTTCATATTCTTCATGTATTTTGATTCCATGAACCATGAGAATAAAGAAAATTCACATTGCTATTACAAACAAATATAGTTTTACGAATGCTCGAGGGATTTGATTGATATTAGCTGGCGCAACAGCGAGGTCAAATAGCACCAGGAAAAGGTGATAGATAGGTGTGATAGCAAGCAAGAAGGAAATAGGAAGAAAGGAGGGACAGTTGAAGAACTGAAAGCTAGTGGCTGGGGCCGAAGGGGCGCCAAAACCCTTAAAGTATTGCCCACATCATTACAGGCAATTCCCCCCTACGGGGCAAGCACGAGGGATAAAAGGAATACTGGGATAGCTGTCTAATATCCAAAGGATAATATATATTCAGTAGTCTATTCCACTACGATGGTGAACAAAAGACAATGCCTTTATTTAAAGGATATAATGTAACAGATATTCTAATTATATTTGTTTGTTATTACTTTTCAACTAATCACCTTCATTTTTCTTACCATCTTCCCCCTCACCCTCGCCTCAAATCATCACATTTCTTCTCTCCTATATCCACCTACGTTAATGTAGTATGCACTTCCTTAAACCCGGGTTCTTCAAATTACGGGTTCCGAATTCCTCCAAACTGGGTCGCAGGCTCACAAAAATAAATACATGAATAAAATAGAATAATATTGTTCGTGACAATAAAATAAATATGAAGTTCATACATGAATCCACCTAACATATTTTTAGAATCGAATATTCATATATTTAATTATCAGTAAAACAAAATCATTGCACAAATATTAGCCTTCTTGAGAGAGAGAGAGAGAGAGAGAGAGAGAGAGAGAGAGAGAGAGAGAGAGAGGTGAGGCAGTGTTTATAATTCTGGTTAGAATGCATTTTAAACATAAATATTACGTTTCAGTTTCTGGCCTTGTATTATCTTAGGTTGATAATTATGGTCATTTGTAAAATATCTTTCTGTATGGGTCGCGAGAATGATGTCATAGTAAAAACTGGGTCACGACTGAAAAAGTTTGAAGAACCCTGCTTTATACTATTGGTGATTCGATACCGTTCACAGTGTATGTTTCATTCATACCTCCTGACACACGTCTTCTCTACCTGATCATTCGTTCCCCTCCTATATAGCTCCGCCCACATTTCTCTCCCCTTCTCCCACTAACATCCCCCCTCCCTCCACCTGCAACTGTTGCCAGATTCGAAGAGACCCAAACCAAGTCGCTGATGGATGGGATGTGGACCCTTGATCTGTCCAGAGCTGTATTTTTAATGCTTTACCAGCAGAAGCACAGTACACTGCAGACTTTCTTGAAAAAATGGGCCAATTATTTAACTGTTTTAATAGTGGATCTCGTACCAGTGCTGCTAAAATGAGACATGCATTTAGTGTAAATTCAGGTCACAAGGAATTTCTATCTGGCTGCTTGACATGGTTCGCTAATACTAAATCATTGGGTCCTCGTTAACTGCCTTGTTTCCTTGGTTGGCAGATGAACATAAATGGTCTGATACAGTTGTGGAATGAGCTACATTCAGAGTTCAAGCTGTCTTACTTGCTAACCAATAGACTCAATCAGGATTGCTTGGAGAATTTATTTTCAGTATTACTAAGGAAAGATGGGCACAGGGACATTCCTGATGCAGGTCAGTTTAGGAGTGCATTTCGCCAAGTCATGGTGGATGCCATTGTGGTCCCAAGTGCAGGTGCTAACTGCCAGGAAGACACTGCTGTTTTCTTAGTAACTCTAAGGAACATGGGGATTTCAAGTTTGGCGAAATCTAAAATGGATGTTTTAAATTCTGTCTCACTGAAACCTGAATCAGTACAGGCAACAAAGATCCTCCCTTTGGAAGAGGCGTTATAAGACTTACCAGTCGAGGAAAGCAATATTTTAATTTATAACACAGGGTACATTGTTCTTAAAATTCGTGCAAAAGTTTGTGAAGATTGCAGGAAAATTCTGAATTCAAAGCATTCTAGATCTACACAACCCTGTGCATGTTTTCCTCTAGAAGAAAAAAATTATGGTGACTCACAAGGAGGAGAGCTGATTGTGCCAAGTACTGGTCTGTGTGAAATGCTGACTCAAATGGAGATAGTGTACAGAAAGGTGTTTCCGGAAATGTACCGTACTACAAGGACAGACTTCACTCCAGATTTGTCACAGGCTTGGGGGAGAGAGTACAGGGACACTTTTTAGAATATTTTGTGTGCAACTTCAGGGTCCCTTATTTTAAATCTATTTATCCGCATTCGCTTACATCGCACATTAAAAAATGTCAATGAAAGTCTAGTCATATCAAGTAGAAACAAGCGCAAACTTTTGATGTATTGTCACTTATGAAACTGCCATAGGCCTATCTGAATGACAGTGGATTTGATGTGTTTGTGTGTTTGTGAGTGTGCCGAGCATTACGGTGGGTTACAGAATAAAGTAATTGTATAAATTGGGACTTTTTAATTGCCTTTTACGCCAATAAAGACACTGGGGAAGTATTCTTGAACTCCTCAGGATATGGTGTAGCACAGTATTATTACAGCAGTAGGGACGTGAGCGTGTCAAATGTCAGTGACGATTTAAAGTGTACGCTACTTAAAAAAAAAAACACATATGGAAATTACTAAGTAAGCGCTACAGGTATGTACAGTACATCGATATATGTATGTGCATAATGTAAATTGAAACAACAAGACAAGTAGCATTGGTGTTGATGTGTAGTTTACCGCGCTTGCAGTTGGACGGCGCCACTGTTCCCGCTGTTACATTCTCCTTTTAGGGGCAGTCACGATTGTCCCCTCTTTACCTTCCATACTCTTTGCTATTTAATATGCAGCTCATATAATTATACAAGAATGTGACGTTGCCACATCATAGGGTTGGCCAGAGGAGGGTGGTGAAGAACTCCTGTCCGCAATAGTACATGGATGGGTACCTCCTGGCCGTAAGAGGAGGGAGATAAGAGGTCAAGAGAGAAGCTGGGATTGGAGAAATAGTCCCTGCTGTTGGAAGATAACGGGAGGTTCTCTGTGATATGCCGGGTAGTGTTCAGGGGGACTGGTGTATCCTAAGCTTGTGCAGCGGGTTGGAAGTGGGGAAGACTTGTTTGTTCCTTGCATTTCACATGGCACGGATTATTTAGAAGCCCTCAAATATGGCGTCAAAGGTTTCTCACATTACCACCAAAATCGTAAAGACAGAGGTGTAATAATCACCAATGTTTCTTCCTGCAGCTGACTGACTCTGTGAGGTAATCATTGTCCAATTTTGATTTCCTAACCATTATCATGCGTACACAGGGATTTTCTGTTGCACAGCGATAAAGTAAGTCTTCGAATCATGGAAAGTATCATAGTTTTCATTGGATGACCAATTTTACCAACATGAAATTTATTTCAATGATTTGTTAATAGGTGCAATGAGGAAGGCATAGAAAAGGTGTGAGCAGTTTGATTGGATGATAATTTGGTCAGTTTTACCTTGCTAACCAATTAGACACCAGGATAGACCCTAAATATTTCATTTCTTTGAAGTAGAGAATTATTTGTATGTGTCAAATTGCTTTTCATGTTCTCACGTTTTGGTAGATTGGCAGGAGAGTGTGTCATGGAACCCTCTTGAATTTTTTTTTTCCTGAAGATCAGCATGAAATATTATATTTTCTGAGGTTTGTTAATATCCTATAGAGTGGAGTGAGTGCTCTTCTCTTTTTAGAACTGTTACTTTACCAACTGCTACTACAAATGCTAATCGTAAATCGATATAAAATGGGTTGCATTATATTCATAAGTGATATATAATAATCGATGAAATGTTTAATGATGTGAATGAACTGAGATAATATGATAATAATCAATGAAATGCTTGAAGTTGAATGACATACCTTATTATAGAGGTCAGGTTCCATGTAAAGGTTAAGTGTAAGTGCAAGGTGGTTGAGGTCATCAGGAGAGGCAGCTCGCCATTCGAACCCCAAAGAGTTGTCGGGAGTTAGGTTCTGTGGTCAGTCGCAAATGGATAAGTCAAGAGAATTTTGTCTATAAATGTTGTGTTACACAAATATTGCACGTTAAGCCAACCTAATAGTTTTAAAACGACATACTTTTCTAGAACTATAATTTCTTGACTATTACTGATAGAATACTTGAATTTAGAGAGAGAGCAATGTGTAAATATTAGAATTAAATGTAGTAATGACAAGACAGAGAAGTAGCGCCCCACCTCCCCACTCCACTAGTCGGCAAATGTCATAAGTGCAAATTTTCTGTAAACTGTAAACTAGTATTTACAACATTCATACCTACTATATAGGCGGTTTTCTGCTTAGAATTACAGTATATAGGAGAGGAGCAGTGTGATTTCAGGAAAGGTAGAGGATGTACAGTTCAGGTGTTTGTGCTAAAGACCATAAGTTATGTGACCATAAGTCATGATCTGATGGGATAGAAGCACTAGCACACACATCTTGGGGTTGCTTCTCCCCGACAAGTTATGGAGGGGCTGGTATAAGGAGGAAAGAGGGGAAGGGTAGGAGAGGCGTCAGTGACCATGAAAGGTTGAGTCGGAAAGTGGTAAGTGTTGCCAGGTACAGCCAGAATCAAATATCCAGCAACACTTTCCTTCCTTCATGCAAATAGATCATTATCATATCTAAATATAATCATACAACACGTTTTATCTATTTAACTCCCTCGATTATCATTATGAGGCGCTGCAAAATCATATATGTGTTGTTCTTTATTACCAAGATATTTACTACGATGGAAGGAAAGTATTGCAGAATAATAATTTTAGATTTTGGCTATATGCAATTTGTCTCGGCATCTCGAACGAAATTGGACAAGATTGGACTTATCACTTGTTTAGTTCCATAGTCGAGGACAGTGCAAGATATTTGATTATGGCTGTATACTATTTGTGTAGTGCCACAAAAATGCACCCATGTGTTCTTGTTCTTTAATTAAGTAAAATAAGTCAAAAGCCTTCGAATCACCGATGCATGTTTCGAGACGCAGTGAATGCGTAGAGCTGTGGTGAAGGACTTCAGAGTCCAACTTCCTCATTCGTGCCCTTCTCTCCATCTCAACAGGTTGGTGGTTAATAGTCAAACTCGTTTAGCCCGAAACACTGTACAGTGGAAATAGATCCTCCTCTTCTTTCATAGTTTTGAATCCGTAAGTGTCCCTGGAAATATAATTATGTTAGTAATATTAGCTTTCTCATTCGTGCCCTTCACTTCATCTTAACAGGTCTGAGAATCTGAGCAAACCAAACCAGCCATGTGATCCACGCACACACACAGCCACCTCCCCTCTACAGATATTCCCCCTATTTCACTAGTTAGCTAGTTAAGGTGGTAGATTGTAATTACGGATTCTCCACTGTGACTGCCGCTCGCTTGTATTGAGTAACCACTGAGTAACCACTCCGAGTCCACTTGTACACACAACAAAAAAACTATGGTTACACCTTCTGCGCGATACAAAATGACACCACGAATGAAGGTTTTTGATAACAAATGCTGCCGCAACATACATACGCATGGATATCAATGTGAGAAGGCTGTTATCAAAAACCTTCAACAGGGCTGGACACTATCTCCACTAAAGGCACAGGAACCTCAGGGACAGGTATACTGGGGCTAAGAAACACGGCACTGGAACCTCAGGGACAGAGTTTTATCTTCACCCTCTTGTGGTCCTGCGAACTGGTATACACTCCACAGCATCAAGGAAGTTCACTGTTCCCAGTCCAAGCTGTCAAGTAGGCAAGCACTGACACATATCATTCCTATTCGTCCGCCAATGCTATTTTAACCCAGTACCCAGGGAGCATTGTTACGTGACATGAGGAGAACTACGAGTCATATACACAGCTCGTCCCCTTCAGGGTCTTCCAGGCAAGGATAGTGTTGTATCCCTCTGCTTCAACATCAGCATTTTCTTCCAGTCAATTGATCTTCATCAGCAAACATTTCGACATCCTTGATCATGCGGTCAATGTCCAAGGTAGTTGAGAAGATCTGGCTCCTTTTGTAGGGATGACACTATTGGCATCAACGGGAACACAAAGAACGAAGAGAGAGACAACACAACTACAAAGAACGAAGAGAGAGACAACAAACTACTGACTGCACATTACCCCGACATCTTGACTACTATCCTGGCAGGGTCGCCATTTTGTTACGTCGCGAGGTAACAAAGCTGTGAAACAGGGGTAGTCAAGATGTTAGTGAAGATGTTCTATTCACTTGGGGTAATGGCAAGTCAAGTAGCCTCTCTCTTTTATTACATTACAGGGTACATGGCTAAACAAATAATAAAAATAAAGGCATTGCTTCCTTCAGGTTGCATATTGCATATGAAGCTTTATAGCTAACCTGGAAAGCCAAACTAACATACAATCATGTAACAGTATGTATGTATGTATGTATGTATGTATGTAGAAGTAGTCTATCAATAACACTGGCACTTCACTGGCATATATAGTAAATAATCATCAATGCATCACACACATGTAATAATATAATAGAATAATCAATATCCAAATATATAATAATAATAGTAATAATAATACGAGAGTGACCACTAAGTTACTGGTGAGAAGAAAGTAGAAGTAGAACAATTATACTTAACAAAAATACGTCGGCGTGTCTCCTCCCGAATCTTACCACACTCAATCACTTACAAAACACAACCATGCTGTCCCAATCTCCCAAAATATCTAAATTAACAAGGCCTAAGCCCCGCCCTTATATACTCTCGGCTAGTGTGCAGGTTACAACAGAGTTAGAGGAACGTCTCCGAACATGTTCGTTAACACAGACTTAAACACACTATACTCATACGTTCCCTCCCAAGAAACTATGGGTAGTCCTACGTAATGAAAACGGACACTCCTCACGCCACTTGCGAGAGAAGGAGAGAGAAAGCGTACGAATCTAGAGAACATAGCTGGTTATGACATACCCGACCTTACGACACCCATACTTAAAGAAAATGGAATAATAAGTGAATTAAATTCGCACATAATACATCCGGGTGTGGGGCCTCTGCTACCACACTCACTACCACATCCACAGTCACTGTCAAAAGTAGATGGCTACACTTATAAATCAATGATAGTAATTCACACACACGTAACACGCCCCCACCAAAGAAAGAGTTTTCCTCTGGAAAATTCGTTCTTGGGTTTACAAAAGTTATGTACAACATGCAAAAATAAAAAACAAAAATATTTAACTTCTAGATAGACAATCGGCTATCACATTATCAACACCTCTTATATGACGTACATCTAGGTGATACTGTTGGAGGAACAAACTCCAACAGGTAAGCCTTTGGTTCTTGGCCCCCAAACTGTTCAAATACTTCAAAGGGTGGTGATCACTGTACACCCTAAGTATTGGTCCAAACGCAGGTACATACACAGCAAAGTGTTGCAGGGCGAGGATCAGGGCTAGGAGTTCCTTCTCGATAACTGAGTAGTTCTTCTGACTGGTAGAGAACTTTTTACTGAAATAAGAAACAGGATGCTCCACCCCCTGCTCGTCCTCCTGCATTAACACAGCTCCTGCTCCTACATTGCTAGCGTCCACTGCTAGCGTGAATGGTTTGTCAAACTTGGGTGCAGTCATCACGGGATAGTGAACAAGTATGTCCTTGGCACTTTCAAAACCTTCCTCGCACTCGTTTGTCCATTCATACTTAACCTCTTTTCTAAGCAACTCAGTCAAGGGTGCCACTACAGTCGCGAATTTTTTCAAGAATCGCCTGTAGTACCCGATACATCCCAAGAAACGTCTGAGTTCCCGTCTGTTCTGAGGCCTCTTGAAACCTTGTATAGCCTCCACCTTCGAGCTAGGCGGGCAGACCAGACCATGTCCTACCACATACCCTAGGTACTGCACACGGGCACACACAAAGTCGTACTTCTTGACGTTGACGACTAAGTTGGCATCCTGTAGGCGGGACAGTAACTGCTGCAGTACTTGGAGGTGGTGGTCCCAGGTGTCAGTGTAGACCACGACGTCGTCAATGTACACAACGCAGTTCTTAATACCCCCAGTCACATCATTCATGAGCCGTTGGAAGGTGGCCGGTGCATTCTTCATACCGTACGGCATCACGTTACATTGGTATGTTTGCCCATCGGCCACAAAGCACGAGATCTGCTTTGCTCGGTCTGTTAGAGGTACTTGCCAAAATCCCTGCTTCAGGTCGATCTTGGTAATAAAACTAGAGGATCTAACATGGTCAATGCAGTCCTCTAGGTGTGGCAACGGGTACGTGTCAGCCTTTGTCAAGGCGTTCACTCTCCTGTAGTCGATGCAGAACCTAGCAGAACCATCAGGCTTAGGCTGCAATGTCAAAGGGGAACTCCAAGCACTTGCACACGGAGTGGAGCAAATCAGTGAAATATGTTACAGTCTCGTCAGAGCTAAAAAAGTCTGCTACAGAAGAGACCAAAGAAGTTAGCTCACAAAAATACTGCCAGTCAGCCTTCTCTAATCTCCACCTAGGAAGACGAGACTGTGGTTCGTACTTGTTTTCTAAAAGTATAGGGAAGTGGTCACTGCCATATAAATCCCTATTCCCTCATCCTCAATAAAAGAAGCCAATAAAATACCCCTGGGGTTGACCGAACTGTCACCCCACAGAGGATGACAACCATTAAAATCACCCAATATAATAAAGGGAGAGGGAAGGTCCCGTACGAGACGGTTCAGATCACCCCTCTCAACTGTAACACTCGGAGGACTGCACACAGTGTAGGGGCAGTTCATAAAAACTTTAACTGTTACAGCCTGGAGTGGAGTGTCAAGCTCCAGGCTTGTGCATGGAACATCTAGCAGAACTAGGATGCCAGAGCAATCATGGTGACCCTACCCTTCAAAGGAATTGGAATAAAATGCAGAGTATGCTGGAGGACTGGCAGGAATGTAGTCCCCAAGTATTGTCTCTTGGAAAGAAACACAAGCAGTAGAGTAGCTAGAGAGAACACGCAGTTCCTCCCAAGAAGCACGCAAGCCACGGCAATTCCACTGAAGGACCTTGAACAGTGTTACTTTAGTACTGATTTTTGGGAAGCTTCGCGGAGGTACTTCCCACTACTATCTTGACCTGAGGGTTTACTCAAACAATAACTTTGTCTAATCTTGGGCCACTAGAAAAAAAGCGAACCTGAGGAGTAGTACTTGGGGCAGTAATTGGGACCCGCAGACGAGTCCCGGAAGCATCTGATATGTTAGAAGAAGGTGAAAGTAGATGAGCTGGGATATTCTTAGAAACAATTACATTGGTTTTGTCCAGTACAGTAGTGGTATCACTGACACAGGCAGAAACATCAACATCCATAATACAGGTGGAAGAATCACTCCGCTGCTCAAGCGGAATTGAAACTGAATCTTTTGAAGTCACAACATCCGAGGCATTCACATTCACATCACGCCCCTCCGATGTTCCCAAAGTAAGCTTGCGAGCGGGAACATCTGTTGAATCAAGAGATTCATCAGAGCCACGAGAATGCTTCTGGTGAAATTAAGAGGAAACTATGGATGAGTCCACAGAGATGGTTGCCTTGCAAGGAGGAACATCCATGGAGTCAAGTGCCTCAGAGGAACCACGAAGACGTCTCTGTAGAAGTTTAGCTTTCTTTAATTTCCTTTTTGGAGAGCGTGTGGCAGTGTGAACCTTTACCACATAGACACCTTTAGCTAAAGTCTGAGAATTGTCATCAGTTGAAGGGTCACCAGAATGAGTGTCTGATACAGTTTCCGAGAGAGAAACTATTATGTAGTGAAACCTTAGAAACACTCTCACTAGAGGAAGAAGCAGCTGCCTCTTGAAAGAGTTGAGAGGGTGCTGCAACCGATTTATGGCGAAGGGAGGAGGCGTATGTCTTCACACCACCATCCTTGTGTCGCCTGAATTTGAGTTGCCGTCTGGCACTACCAATGCTGATGAATTGGGTGTTAGCCAAGTGGAAGGGAGGTACAATCGCCAGCTATTATAACTGGTACAGGAAAAGAGAAAGGACAACGCAGACTGTATCATTTATAAGTGCGGGAAACTGTACATCTTACATTGGTGAGAACGCAAAGGGTGAGCATCCCTGCTGTAAAAGCAGTAACTCTCTGACTGACACTCAGAAATAATATGTGAGTCGAGAGCAGAACAATTACCACACCGGGAACGGTTGTTGCAGTTTTTCCTCCCATGACCAAACTCATAACAACAGAAACACTGTAAAGGACGCTCAACAAAAGGCTTCACCTCCAAGGTGGTGGGGTTAGTGTTAACGCGATCTTGGATATGCAAGCCATAGAAAGTGAAGATGATTATATTTTTACTGCCTTTCATCTTTGCTACTTTTTGGACACTATCTGGCCACATAGCAAGAATGTCCTCTTCTGAGAATTCATACAGGTCCTCATTATATATACGCCCCTTGCTATAATTAAATGTTCGATGTGGTTTGATGGATTTAAACATGCCATCAGAAGGACAGGGGAGATTGAGGAGCATTATAGCCTGTGTAAGATCTTTGGCTCTAATTAAAACACCCTTACTATATTTTTTATGTGGCCCATCGGTAGTAATCCAATTTCTTTCTCCAGATATATTATTCGTCCCAGGAGCCAATAGCTACTACCTACCGGGCAATGAGGGGACCGAGCGCTGTTCACCGTTGGCGGTATACCTCTTCCCCCATGGGGCCACTCATTTTAAAAAGCAGCCCCAATGACTCGATGGTACCGAGACCCCCTTTCCCAACATCTCCCAGCCCAGACACCCAACCATCCAACACAGGACTGCCCCTAGAGGGTGGTCCCTCTGGAGGGCAGCACTGTTGGCTCGTACTGGCAGCCGATTGTATGGGAACCATTTAATCTGGTTTCTCTCTGGCGACCTTACTAGCATGGGAAGCTCTCTCTCGCTGATATCGGGGCAGAGCAGGGGCCGGAGTCCCCTCTAGTCTAGCTAACCAGGTCTCAGAGACACGCAAGACCCCAAGGGACAAAATATATATTTACTCATATTATTCTTATATAAACTTGTATCTAACATATCTATATTTTACATATAAGCTAAGCATTATCAACACCATCCTTACAATCTGTCACGTAAGATGGGTGTGGTACCGTGTGGTACGTGAGTGACGAGCAAGAGAGGAGGTGTGCATTTGGAGCCCTGCCCTGGGGTAGGGAGGAACTGTTATGCCCTGCACTAAGCTACAAAGGATCTACCTCCTATAACTTTGAGAGACACAAGCTATCTGTATAACCTGTAATCTCGCATCCTGATATACTTCAGTAAATAGAGACAAGTCCAAGCATTTACTCTAAACCTTAAGTAATTAGCTTAATTCCCCAGGAAGACGAAAGTGGCAAGTTCAGTCAAGGGTAGAAGTTGACTGGCGCCAGTTTCAGAGTCAAGGACGAAGAATGGGTGGTAAGTTGTACACCAGCCCATCTGTAGTGAGAGTTCCGGCAAGTATTTCCACAGATACGCTGAAAGCTGAAGTGGGCGACCCACGAGTACATGCAAGTGATTACTCGTTGTTGCTCGTTCTCGGTCTCTTCACCTCGTAATTTCCTTTATCTCACTTGACGAAGAGATAGTCTGAAGTCGAATAAGCTCGGCCAAGTACAGTCGACCCTCGCAATAACGGACAAATGCGTGTTTGAGACCGTCTGTTATATCAAAAGGTCCGTTCTTCCAAAACACAGCTGAAAATCGTACCCAGAAGCAATAAATTTATAAAATAATATAAACCAAAGTATCCTTACCGTAAACTAGGTATGTAGAGTATTTACAGAACTATGTATAGGTGGACTCGGAGTGGTTACTCAATAAAAGCGAGCGGAAGTCACAATGGACAATCCGTAATTACAATCTACCACCTTGACTAGCTAACTAGTGAAATAGGGGGAATATCTGTATAGGGGGGAGTGGAGGTGGCTGTGTGTGTGCGTGGATCACATGGCTGGTTTGCTCAGATTCTCAGACCTGTTGAAATGAAGTGAAGGGCACGAATGAGAAAGCTAATATTATAACATAATGATATTTCCAGGGACACTTACGGACTCAAAACTATGAAAGAAGAGAAGGATTTATTTCCACTGTAATTCGGGCTAAACGAGCTTGGCTATTAACCACCAACCTGTTGAAATGGAGAGAAGGGCACGAATGAGGAAGTTGGACTCTGAAGTCCTTCACCACAGCTCTACGCATTCACTGCATCGCGAAACATGTATCGGTGATTCGAAGGCTTTTGACTTCTTTTACTTAATAATTGATTTCCAATCTCATACCGTAATTAGTTACCTACCCTCATTCAAGAGATGACGATGATTAAAATGTTACCATAATTTTATAGGGATGTCCACATACATGGAACGAATTAAATTATATTTGTCACGTATCTATATATGGGAGGTAAAGAATTTGGACTTGTTTCTGAGCATGCGCAAAGCCTTGGTATTTCAAACTCGCACAGATCACTTAAGTATAATCTATAATTTTACCTTACCCTCACAATATACTTATAATATCTTAACCTACTTAACCCTAATGACACAAAACCGTATATATATATATATATATATATATATATATATATATATATATTATCTTAACCTACCGTACTTAAAGAACAAGAACACATGGGTACATTTTTGTGGCAATACACAAATAGCATACAGCCATAATCAAATACCTTGCACTGTCCTCGGCTATGGAACCAAACAAGTGACACGTCCACTCTTGTCCAATTTCGTTCGAGATGCCGAGACAAATTGCATATAGCCGAAATAACAAATTATTATCCTGCAACACTTTCCATCCATAATAATAATAATAATAATAATAATAATAATAATAATAATACTTTATTGTTCATGTATATAATACATAAAAATTTGTTTTGTGTGTCTCCAGCTAAAAATATAATGAACGATCAAACAGTACAATGCATAACACTCATACATACATACATACTATACCCAGTACACTTAATGGCCTCCCACATACCGTCATGTTGGTATATAAAAATGGCTATCTTTCGTTCAGTGATCTAATGCTGTCTGGCACAAAAGATTTACAGTATCTGGAAGTCCTACAGTTCATTGACCTTAACCTTTTACCTGATGGCAATAGTTGATAGCTGCTGTTGAGAGGGTGTGAAGGGTCACTGGTGATTACTTCACATCTATGGAGTGAACTTTTCTTATAAATATCAGCTAAATTTGAGATGTTCTCTACTCCCAATTTCACACAATTTCGAATTATCCTAGTAAGTTTTCCCTTCACCTCTTTACTGCAACTACCATACCAACATGTGATTGAGAACGACAAAACAGACTGTATAATTGCAGAATAAAATAAGTTAGCAATTCTGGTGTCAGTTCTAAGTTTGCTCAGCTTCCGCACAAAGTACATCCTAGAGTTTAATTTCTTATATAATGCTTCTGCGTTTTGGTTAAGGGGACACCACACTCCAACACCCTATCTGCGCTCCTGTTAATTTTAGAAGCAAAAGCTTTTTGCCATCGTAATCCTCGTTTGGTTTTACATATACTGACCAATTTTCATTACAATCGAGCAACAAATAATATTTTTCCCAACACTTTTAAAATTATTTTGTAAAAAATTAACAAAAAAAAAACTGTGTGTCAGAATTGCATAAGATTTATGTGGACTATCCTCTGATATAGAGCAACACTGCTCCAGAGCGAAAAGTCCATTATCACTGCTATAAATGGGAAAATTCCTCGCCTGAAATTGTTGAAATTTTTTTTCGCCAGAAACGTTTGGGAAAAAATTCGCCAAAACAAAAATAATCCTTTTAGATCGAAATCCAAACTACAGACTGTGCTCATATATACGTATATCACGTGTGAATCATATTCATTGACAAAACGTCAATACCCTTTGTGTTGTTTGCTTTTTTAGTGGAGAAATTTAAAAAAAAATACAAAAAAATCACTTTGAAACTAAAATCACTAGAAAATGCTTCAGTTAGTGCTCTATACTTCCATTCTCTTCGGCATGGCCTAGACTATAGAGCATGGAGAAGTGGCTGTATATAGGGGTAACTATTGATTTTTGGTGATTATTTAAAACAGAACTTGTTATCAATAATTGTACCAAGATACTTATACTCTGTGACTGATTCAACTAACTCTCCATTTATGTACAGGGGTGACTGAATGACTGGTGATATACTATAGTCTACTACCATTTCTTTTGTTTTCGTAACTTTAAGCTCTAGATAATGCTCACTACACCAAGTATTGAAACGCTGTACTTCTTCCCTGTAACTACTGTCATTATTTACACACAAACTTACAAGGGCAGTGTCATCGGCATACTTAAAAAGATGAGAATTAGTGGCCTGGCAGCGACAATCACTAGTATACAGTGTAAATAAAATTGGAGATAACACACATCCCTGAGGAGCTCCTGTGTTTATGATTATGACTTCTGATTTTGTATCGAGACATTTAACATATTGTGGTCTGTTTGTTAAAAAATCGTTAATCCATGAAACAATTTTTGAGTTTACGTTCATGTTAATCAATTTCTTCATCATTATGCGAGACTTGATGGTGTTAAATGCACTCGAAAAGTCCACGAAGAGTATTTTGACAAAGTGTTTTGTACTAGGCATGTTAGGTTTATCTAGAAATTTTAGGGCATAATCTGTTAAGCACAGGGCAGCATCCTCTACACATCTATTACTAGTATATGCAAATTGATAGGGATCCATGTATTGCTTAACCTGTTGACATAATACGTTTTTAACAATTTTCTCAAAACACTTCATAATAATAGAAGTTAAAGCTACAGGTCGGTAATCATTATTACAGGTAGGTGGAGATTTCTTTGGGACAGGGATAATTTCAGCTGTTTTCCAAATTACAGGTATACTACAACTATCTATTGACTGTTGGAACAATTTACATAAAATAGGAGATAATGGTTCTTTACATAACTTCAATAAACCTCCACTGATTCGGTCTGGTCCCGCAGATTTGCCAGGTTTAATGGCTTGTAAACTCTTAAGTACATCATTAACGGTTACAATAGGTGAAGGATTATTTGCATTATACAATAAGGCTACAAGGGTAATTCTGTATAAGTGGTCCACGTGTTTTTTTGTGTTTTTTTTTTGTTTTTCCTGCTTATTTTTACTTGTTCTATTCATTAGTGACCATAATATTGATCGGAAACCACTTGGTTTATACATATTCCCTAACCCCTTCAATCTTGGGGGAGAGCACTGGGAACCGGGGGTTTTGGGTGGGGGAAAACACGTAAATGAGCTTATTTTGCATTGATACTGGTTTCTTGACCTGCATAAATGTCGAAAAATTGAAAATCCGAGCCAAGTTTCGGCAAAAGTTGGCTCGGGTTTAGCAATTTTCCTGAGGGATAAATGTCAAGATTTTGGAAATCCGAGCCAAGTTTCGGCAAAAGTTGGCTCGGGTTTTGCAATTTTCCTGAGGGATAAATGTCAAGATTTTGGAAATCCGAGCCAAGTTTCGGCAAAAGTTGGCTCGGGTTTTGCAATTTTCCTGAGGGATAAATGTCAAGATTTTGGAAATCCGAGCCAAGTTTCGGCAAAAGTTGGCTTGGGTTTTGCAATTTTCCTGAGGGATAAATGTCAAGATTTTGGAAATCCGAGCCAAGTTTCGGCAAAAGTTGGTTTGGGTTTTGCAATTTTCCTGAGGGATAAATGTCAAGATTTTGGAAATCCGAGGCAAGTTTAGATAATTAACCAAACCTAACCTAACCAGGGCAGACTACCGGGACCTAACCGGGGCGGACTACAGGGACATAACCAGGGCAGGCTACCGGAACCTAACCGGGGCAGACCACGGCACAATATACAGTAGAAACTAGTCAGACCTCACCTGACCTGACCTAACCTAATCTGGACTGGGACACACTACCGGGACCTAACCGGGGCAGACTACCGGGACATAACCAGGGCAGACTACCGGGACATAACTGGGGCGGACTACCGGGACATAACTGGGGCAGACTACCGGGACCTAACCGGGGCAGACCACGGCATAATATACAGTAGAAACTAGTCAGACCTCACCTGACCTGACCTAACCTAATCTGGACTGGGACACACTACCGGGACATAACCGGGGCAGACTACCGGGACATAACCGGAGCAGACTACCGGGACATAACTGGGGCACACTACCGGGACATAACCTCACGTGACCTAACTGCCCCCCTTTATTATCCTTAGCGGACTACCTGACTGGCCATTACAATTGTTGTACATAATTATTATTGCTATTTGTTAATAAAATATATTTCAAAAAGGTTTTAACTCTTACCAGACTTGCAGGAAAATTGTGCAGATGATTAAATTTTCGAAGAAACCTGGGCCTGTTATTATAATCCATAGTAGCCTCCTGTCGACACTGCTCACTTATTTTATGTTTCAAAATTAGCCTATGATCCACACATAAATGAAAAAGTTCTTGTGGCTTAGCAAAATGCGTGAAAAAAAAAAAGCCATACCGGCTGGAAGCAGGCTGGAAGCCATGTCGGTAGTGTTAGCTGGTCACGTATTACTGACACGTAGCAGTGAAAATGGGATGGTGGAAAATTGCGGATGAATACAGAAGGTTGATAGATTGCATTAATAATAATGATTATAATACTATGAGATGAGAAAATAATTTATGAAATTAAGTGAGTAAATAATGAAATTATCTATATATAAATGGTGACGGAATTAAAAGAATATTGAAAGCGTCATTTAATTTAAAAAAATACATGATTTACAAGATGGCAACTTGAAGTAGCACATGAGCATCCCATCATGATGTGGACTACTTTGTACAGTGTTCAGTGGCTTATTATAAAGAAGGACCTGGGAGAGAAAGACATCGTGAACGCTGGAGTCTGAACTTAGGGTATTAACACCGTAGACTTACTCCTACGCTGGACTTGGTCTCGGAAGCGCTACGCTGGACTTCGTCTCAAAAGCGGTCGCGATTTTTCGAAAGCCTATTCTGCCGAAATTTAAGTGCAACTGCCTATTATATTCATTACACACGAACACACTACATTGTCCCCTACTTAAATATACATAAATTGTAAATATTTGCCGCGTGGACCACATATACAGATTTTCCTCATTCTGTCTAAACAAACTTTCTATTTTATTTTTATAGTTAGTTTTACATGTACTAATGGTATCATCAATTTGTTTTTGAATACCTATTAACATAACTCTGTTGTTGTTGGCATGAATATACTTTTTCCTGCCTAACAATTCTTTTAGCTCTTTCGTCACCCAAGGTTTGTTGTTTCACAGTTTTCTTAGGCACAATCATCTCAACACAGAAATTTAGGTAGGCATTAAACACGTTAACGTTTTCATCAACTGAGGCATCGCTATCAAACAATACCTCGAAATCTGTGCATTCGATACAACCAAGAAATGTTTCACTCACTTCGCTGCTCCACTGATGTATTTTTTTCTCAATTGGTTTCGTTCGTTTCAAAACTTGTTTGTATATAGGAGTGAGAAGGCACATGTCATGATCTGATATCCCTAGTGGTTTAAGTTTTCTTGCTAAATAGCTCTCTTTCACATTACAGAAAAATGGGTCTAATATTTTGTTGTTTCTCGTTGGAAAGTTTATGTACTGTTGATAATGAGGTATGTATTTTCCAAACTGACATTCATTAAAGTCCCCGGTAATAATGTTGAGAGCATCTGGTTTTCCAGTTTCAATTTTACATACTGTATCATATAAGATCGTCCCAGCTGCCCTAGTGTCGGCACTAGGCGGGATGTAAACCACAGTGACACATATTTTAGTAAACTCCCTAGGAAGGTAAAAAGGCCTTAGGGATAGGGAGAGATACTCGATATTTTCATCACAATACTTACTATGCACTTTGACATCTGTACACCACCTATTATTGACGTATACACACACTCCACCACCAGATGATTTACCAGACTCTTCTGTTCTATCTGCTCGAAATAAAGTAAATCCATTTATCACAAAATCGGAATCCGGGTCTTTATCTTGGAGCCACGTTTCGGTAAGGCATATCAGTGATGATTCTCTGTACACACAATCCCACATGGTTAATCCATGAAGTTCGTCGATTTAATTTCTAATGCTGCGAACTTTGCCACACACCACCGCTGGCACTGACACCCTCGATCCGCGCCTTCTCCACCTCGCTCTCACCCCACCACGTCGTCCTCGCTTCCTGATCCGCTTCGTAATTTCGTCTGGCACACTGATCGGGGCTGAATTGTTACATCTTGACAATCGCAGTAACTCGTCTCTCCCATATGTAATGCCGCCATGTTTGTTTACATTCTGCCTCCACCCAGCTGTCGCCCCGCCTCCTCGATCTGGTAACGGAGCTACACCAGTAAACAGCCAAAAAAAGACAATCCAGGCTAGTAGTACGGTCCAAAACTGCTTCGACGTCATCTTGATATCTTCAAAAGGTTTGCATGTCCAACCATATATACGTGGGGGCCGTGTAAATGGGTTAAAAAAGCACAAATAAGAGGAGAACACACCGGTCGCCGCAGAGCTGGCGCCCCCTCAAACATCTTCGTAATATAGAACAACATATATATGATTTTGCAGCACCTCATAATAATAATCGAAGGGGTTGAATCGACTTAAGGTCTATGATTATATTTAGATATGATACTGATCTATTTGCACGATGGAAGGAAAGTGTTGCTGGATATTTGATTGTGGCTGTACCTGGCAACACTTACCACTTTCCGACTCAGCCTTTCATGGTCACTGACACCTCTCCTACCCTTCCTCTCTTGTCTTTCCTCCCTATACTAGCCCCTCCATAAATTGTCGGGGAAAAGCAACCCCAAGATGTTAAAACAGTAAGGAAACTCCTTATGTTTCTACCCGGGTGAACAGGCTCTAGAAAACACGGTACAGTTTATTGGTAATACACAGGGATTGGTAATATAGGGATGGCCAGCCTGTCGTGCAGCGTATTGGGGAGTCTGTAGTTGCAGTGGAGCTTGTGTAGTAGTGTAGAGCAGGAGCAGAGTGGGAACACATGTGTATGCAGGTGTATGTTGACGGCAGGAGCGAGGCAAGACCTTCCTCTGTAGTAGCTCGCTGGATAGTCAGGCCTGTGGGCGAAGCCTCCCCTTTTTATCCACTCGCTTCCAAGTTCCCGTATGTGGCGTGCCCAAGTGACCCCATGCATCACCTGATGTACTGCACCCATCTTGACTCATACCTGGGAGAAAGCAGGAGGCCGGTGGCCGCACTCCCAAGAGAGGACTAAGCTGTGTCAGGGAAAGAGATTAACGTACCTGTTAGACTGTGGCTGTCTGGGCCGGGGAAGTACAAAGGAGCAAGGAGTGGCGTACCATCACTTGGAATATACAAAGGAATAAGGAGTGGTGCATACGGCGCCACTACATTACCCCCCCTCCCCCCAACAGAATGAATTTATTAAGGGAGAGGGGAAGGCATAATACATACAAAGTAATACATAACACAGAATAAATATATATACAGGTGATAAAAAAAATAAGAATATGTGTTGTACAGATGTGTACCGGTAATGTGTGGGGAGGTTGGCTGCAAGTGTGTGTGGTTAATAGTAGGGACTCTGTGTGTGCTGGAGTGTGGAGTGATTGTATGTCTGTGTTGTTTAGGGCGGCGACATATTTTCTCGGGCGCCGTATCGTGCGCCCTGAGCAGGAGGTGAAGCCATCAGGGACCATCACAAGTTCGTTGTCTCGCCGCTCCTGACGTGGTGACGGTGGTGTAGCAGGTCAAGGTGAGGGAGTGCGATGTCGAGGAGGGCTGGTAGGACGAGGAGGCGTGGCTGGTATGACGTGGATGAAGGGTGGCAATTCCTGTGGAAAACTAGATAAACAGAGTTCAATGGAGGTAAGTGTGGGTTGGGCTTGTTGGGTCTGAGGAATAGGTTGAGAGGGTTCAGGTGTAAGGAAGGAAGCAGGAAGGAGGGTGGGAAGTGTGGAAGCAGGCGTAGTGGACGAGGGTCCGGATGGATTAGGATAAGGTGCGTTTCCGTTAGGAGAGAGGGAAGGAACAGGTTGCGCAGTTTCTGGTGTTGGGGAAGACACAGGATGGAGGTTGGAAGGTGTGGTAGCAGAAGTGTGGAGAAGGAGGTTCGGGTAGGTCAGGTTTAGGTGAGGTGTCGTGAGGAGGGAGGGGAGGGGTGGTAGGGCTAGGGGGTGGAGGTGTGTCATGGAGGGGGTAAGGTGGTGAATTATTGGATAACGGGATGGTAGAGGTGGGAGGTGCTGGTGGTTTAGGGGGTATAGGTAGTAGGGGGAAAGGAGTTGCCGTGATAATAGGGGGAATGGCAGGGATGGTGTGTGAGTGCGGAGTGTGATAAGATGGAGGGTGAGTAGGTATGATACAGGTGCGTATTATGTCAGTGCAGTTGTGAGTACGTGTGTAGGGTGTGGGTAGTACTGGTAGCGGTGTTCGGTGTGATGATGAGTGTGTGTGTGGTGCGTTCGAGGCATGGTGAAGAGGTGGAATGGGGTGTGTTGGGGTGAGTGGCGCGGTGTGGGCCGGTTTTACCCGCTCCCAGGACGTGATGTAAGGCTTACTGCGTACTTGCATCGTAACTGTTGCGTCTGCCCTGGAGAGCACGGGATGTGGGCCACTGTACACCTGCTGGAGTGGAGTGCGGTGGGAATCCGTACTCAGGAGTAGTGAGGGTGCGGTGTTGAGATCAGGTGGTAAGTAGGTGTGTCTTGTTTGTCGGCGCATAGGTGTAGGTGTAGTGTTGGCGACAGCGCGTTTGAGGGAGGGGAGGAAACTGAGGCTGAATGTGTCAGTCTCTGGGGATATAAGCTGGCCAGGGAGGCGTAGGTCCTCGCCGAAAACGAGCTCCGCTGGCGAGTGTTTAAGGTCCTCCTTCAGCGTAGTACGTATTGTCATGAGGATGAGCGGGAGGGTGTCAGTCTATTGATCAGGCTGTAGTGCTCGGAACGCATCCTTTAAGCGGTGATGGAATCTCTTGACCATGCCGTTACTTGCCGGGTGGTACTCGGTGGTCCATTGACGACGTGTCCCTAATAATGTGAGCATATCCTACCATGCCATGGACTCGAATTGTGTACCTTGGTCCGTGACGATAACTGCAGGGGGATCAAAGTTAGACACCCAATCACTGAGAAAGTGGTGGGCTGTGCCATCAGCAGTGATGAGACACATAGGGATAGCCGTACACCACCGTGTCGTCCTGTCTATGCTCGTCAGGAGATACCGGTACCCTCGGGAGGAAGGGAGAGGGCCTACGATGTCAACATGCACTGTGTGGAATCTTCTGGAAGGAATGGTGAACTCGTGAATTGGTGGGCGTGTATGTCGTCCTACCCTTGCATGCTGACAGGAGATGCAGGCTGTCACCCAATCCTTCATTTGTCTTCTCATTCCTGGCCATACTGCACGTCGACTAATAAGGCAAAGTGTACCTGCAATTCCCGGGTGGTTTATGGAGTGATAGTGATTGAATACCTTTTCTCTGAATTGCTCAGGTATGCAGGGGCGTGGCGTGCCACAGGATGTGTCACACCTGTAGAGTCAGATGTCGTTGTGTGTTCAAGGCGTTGGCCAGTGTCACCCGTCAGTAGTTCCTGGAGGTGAGTGTCATCTTGTTTGGCGTTGGCGATTGCTGCGTAGTCTAGAGGAGGAATGCATTGTGCTGTGGCGATGAGTGGGTGTGGTGGTGGTGTCCTTGAGAGTGTTTCAGCCACTGTGTTGTCATCCCCGTACGTACCATACATCTGTAGTAAATTCGGAGATGAATGAGAGATGTCGAGATATTCGTGGTGACCAGCTGGCACCAAGTTGTTTCATGGCTGTCGTAAGTGGCTTGTGATCGGTACGTACGTGGAAGACCCTGCCTTCCAAGAAGTGGCGGAAGTGTTTAACGGCATCATGCATGGCCACCAACTCCCTGTCAAAGGCCCTGTACTTTCTCTGTGGTGGCTCGAGGCGTTTCCAAAAGAACGCGATGGGCTTTAGCACCCTGTCAACCTCCTGCTGTAGCACTGCTCCTATGGCGTCGTTGGATGCGTCAGTGTATATGGAGGTAGGCGCGTAGGGCGTGGGGTATGCCAGGAGGGTGGAGTCAGCGAGTTTACTTTTCACTCGCTGAAGGCGGACTCTGCTGCAGGGTTCCAAGTGAGTTTCTTCTGGGAGGCCTTCTTCAAGCCCTTCAGCAGGTCATGGAGTGGGGTGAGTGTTGCTGCGGCGTGGGAGATAAAGCGATGGTAATAATTCACCACCCCTAAGAATTCTCTTAGTTTCCTTACCGTGGTAGTGAGAGGGAATTCCCGTACAGCCTTCACTTTCTGTGGGAGCGGGGTAATTCCCTGCAGGGTAACGCGGTGGCCTAGAAAATCTAGGTGGTCCATTCCTATCACGCACTTATATGGGTGAATCTTAAGTCTATAATTTTGCAGGCTGAAGAATAATTCACGCAGGTGTTGCTGGTGCTTCGCATGATTGCTTGATGCGATGAGGATGTCGTCGATATACACCACTACGTAATCGAGGCCTCGTAGTACCTTATCCATAAATCTCTGGAATGTCGGCGCCACGTTACTTAAGCCGAAGTTCATTACAGGGAATTCGTATAGCCTAAAGGGTGTGGTTATCGCCGTCATTTTAAATATCCTCCTCTGCGACGGGGATGGGGTGGAAAGCCATGACGAGGTCAATCTTGGAGAAAACTGTACATCCTTGCAGCTTCGAGTGAAAGTCAAGGACATGCGGGATGGGATACCTGTCAGGGATAGTGACTGCATTAAGGGCCCTGTAATCCCCGCATGCCCTCCATTCACCTTCCTGCTGTTTAGGTACCATGTGCAGGGGTGACGCCCACGCACTGTCAGACGGCCTGGCTACCCCTTCTTTGATCATCACTGTGAATTTCCGTTGTGCAGCTCCTAGTCGTTCTGGGGGCATACGTCGAGGTTTGGCAAACACTGGGGGGCCTGTCGTTGTGATTGTGTGGCGGATACCTGCATCCTTGATTCTTGGAAAAGTCTCTGCAGAGCGTAGGAGTGGGAAATTGTGAAGAATGCTATCGTAAGTGTTGGTTTGTGTGATTTGTGTAATGGTAGGCGTGGCTCGTCGACAGTTTCTCGGTGAATAGTAGCTCCTGAAGGTTGGTGTATGAGCCTGTTACGTTTAGCATCGATTAGTAAGTCGTCCAGTATTGGTGCTTGGACGTCCGGTACAGCAAAAGGCCAGACCACGTACTCGTCCTTCAATAGTGTGACTCCCTTACTCCTGGTTCCGTAGGTGGCGATAGGAGAATGGTTTGCAGCGAGGAGATCGTAAGCGGTAGACGCCTGTCTCATGCGGCCCTTCTCCAGGGAAGGAACTATGCTCACCTCGGAGCCCGAGTCAATAAGGAATGTGTGTCCTGACTCGAGGTCCTCTACCCATAGAAGTGTATGGGCGTGATTGCGTGGGGGCACACCTGTATCCACAGGGGAAAGTTCTGGAGGCCTGAGGGGGGGCACACGAGCGTGGACATGGGAAAATGTACAGTCTCCTCCACTGCCACGTTCATCACTCCAGCGTTGTCAATGTTTCTACCCGACAAGGTGTGAACCTCCAGTTTTGACTCGCATATCTGAAACACATGCCGGGAGTATATCGAGGGGATGGTAATGGAGGGGTGTAGGCTTGGGAATGGTGTGGTGCATGTTTTACGGAGGAAAGTTAACGAGAGGATTGTAAGCAGTAATGCTGTACTAAATTATATGTCAACTATATAAATCTGTTACAAAACAAATATGACATTGGTAGACCACAACATTGTGATGGTTAGTAAAGTCATTAGTTATTGTTTGTTATCAATATATTATGCTCTCAAGCGGTAAAAGAAATGCTGGGTTGGTGAGGCAGTAGCTAGTCTCGGCCAGTCTCGGCCAGATGTCTCTATGAATGTTTAGTATATGCCAGCTATCAGCAGCGCATCTTGGTTTTAATTAATATTTCATGTTCTACATCATAACGTTAATGATAGTTATTACACATAATAAGTAAATTATATTAAATGTGAAGCTTTAAACGTCACAATGTTCCTAGAACATAACATATTAAAATCAGGCCTCATAAATTTCCATAGGTTGGTCCCACCAAGTTAATCATTGTGATGACGATGGCTTTATTTTCTGTCAATTATAACATATATATTCAATTTACGAGCATTGTGAACATTGGTAGTAGTGTCATGACTGTTGATATTTTACGATGAAATTTGACTGCTCCGACCGAGGTAATATTTTATTATCATTACATATTGAACTTTCACATACTTCAGTTTTGACATTACTAAGCGGTTATAGACGGATTGAGCGAGGATGCAAACAAAATTCATGCATTTTAAGTTAAAGTCGCGAATATCTTGAAAGTTCTCACTCTCTCTCTCTCTCTCTCTCTCTCTCTCTCTCTCTCTCTCTCGAGACAACCACCTTGCCGTCGGTGAGAGAGCTTGTGTGATCTGTTTGAATTTTGCTAGCTATGCTGGGGGACATTTAGTCCAGTTGTGTTACCCGTGCCAGAAAGGTAGCGTTATTAGGATCCTGACTAAGAGTTGTCAAATCTTCATGTTAATATTAAGTTTCACAACTGCTCTTCAACTGTCCTAACAAAAAAAAAAAAAAAAAAAAAAACTCTTCATCACTTTCGATATAAGTTTTTATTGTTAAGGACCTCACCAGCTACCTTATGCCGTGTGAGAAGGGAGGCTTTGGAACCTCCTAAAACAACGCCTTTTAACGCTCACAGGTTTCGAAAGGGCTGAGATTGAAGGGATCTCAGGCGTGTGGGGTACGAGTAATGGAGATGCCTCAGGACCCCCGTAGGTATTCTCTTAGATTAATAAGCCTGACCAGCTCCCTGTGACCGTTCTTAGGTGCCTAAAGGCTCGACTGCTCTTTGGTGAGACAGCTTTCGTGCCTCGCTGGCTGCCAGGCCAGTAAAAGATCTCGGATTAAGTCGTGGAGATTTAGTTTTACTATTTGCTTTAAGTTTGGCCGCGGATGGAGGATTAGTAGGGATTAGTAGGACGACGGTTACACTTCAAGGACCCCTGTCGAAAAATCAGAGTCCCATTCACTTAGGACTCTTGTGCTGCTCAGTTGGGAGCTGCGGCACGATAGGGGCCATCCGGCCCAGGGGAGACCTTAGGGTTGGTGTGCTTGGCTCATAAGGTTTCTGTTGGCCGAACGACCGAAAACCTTCTGGAAGTAGGCGGATGAGACTTATGCGAGACCAAATCACATTACCTTTTTTTTTGTATTATTGGTCTTAAATTGAATTAGAGCGAGATGACTGGTCCATCAGCAAGAAAATTTACATGTACTACATGCAAGGTGTACCGCTGGTGTGAGGACTTCAGCGGGAGGAGTGCGAGCGACCTAGACTCCTCGAGTGTCTGCGACTTTTGCAAACTCGAGGAGAGGTTGATGAAGCACATCTCACTGCTCACGAAGGAGAACAACTCCCTAAAGGAGGAAGTTCTCCGAATGGACTCACAGAGGTGTGACTGCCATGTGAGAGACAAGGCAGTCCAAGGAGCTTCTTCACCGGAGAGCTCCACCACGGCGTTAAAGACCAAGAAGAAGAAGAACAAGAAGAACAACAACAAGAAGAAGAAGAACAACAATGAAGAGGGAAAAGAGACTGCAGAAGGAAATGAGTCTGCAGAAAAGTGTGATGGAAAAGAGGAGGGGAATATGGAGAAGGGAGAAAAACCCAAGAAGACAGTTGAGGAGGGATTAGAGGAAAGTGAGGAATCGAATAAGAAGGAAAAGAAAATGAAGAAGGAAAAGAAGAAGAAGAAGAAGCAACCTGGAGGAAGTGACGAGCCCGGCAGGAATTCAAAACACTCTCGGGTTCCTCACAAGGCATCTCGTGCTCCTACCAAGGAGAGGCCTGTGGATATACACATTGTAGGTGATTCCCAGGCACGAGGGCTGCAACCGCTAATGGCAGATCGCCTTCACACTTCTGTGAAGGTGAAATGTTTGCCAGGTTGTGGCAATGCTGACCTCCGAAAGGAAGCTGAGAGGATCCAAACGTCCAGATCTGCTGTCATTGCGCTCATGGTGAGTGGTAATGACATCTACCTGAGAAATGGTAGAGTAGGCATGACCGAAGGAGTCCTCTCGGATGTGCTCGGTGCAGTAGATGACTGTGGGTTAAAAACCCGCAGAAGGGTAGTTGTTGGCATGCTCCCAAGGAGAGGCCCTTTAGGGACTACTCTGTCAAAAAACATTGCAGTAAATCAGCGCCTGGCTGATTTGTGTACTGCCGAGGGGGCGTTCTTTGTGGACCCCTACACCTCACTCTTTGGTAGAGACGACCTCTACCAGAGGGATGGCACACATCTCTCACCAAAGGTGAAAGAAGTGCTTTCCAAATTAATGGAAGACGCCGTCCGACGATGTCTCAGGAGCACTCGACCGAGCGTGGAGGAGAGCCCTCGTCGCTATGCTAGAGTGACCCCAGAGAAGACATTCGCTGAGATCCTGAAGAAGGATATCCCCAGCACTACCAAGACAATGAGCAAACCGGGAAACGGAGGAGTATAGGGAGCCCTGCAGTTGGGGGTTCCCTGAAGGTTCTATTGTTCAACGCCAGGTCCATCCGAAACAAGTTTTTGGAACTGCGGGCCCTCGTTGCGACAGAGGAACCCGAGATGGTGGCCATAATGGAGTCATGGTTGAGAACCTCAGACAGAGATCTTGAAGGGGAATTCGTGATTCCAGGCTACCAACTCTTCCACAAAGATAGAGAGGACAGAGGGGGTGGTGGTGTGCTGTTGTATGTAAAGAACTCTATCAAATCGATGACCTGCAACATCACATCAAACCACGAGCTCCTTGGAGTTGACCTAGAAATAGGCACTGCAAAATACAGAACCCTGCTGCTTTATAGACCCCCTGGACAACTTAATGAGATGGACAGGGACCTATACCAGTTGCTGGGTGAACTAGTGGACGGCAGGGTGTGCATCCTTATGGGGGACTTCAACACGCATGTTGACTGGGAAGCCAGAGAGCCCTCTGCCGAGAACACACCACTCTTGGAGTTTGTAAATGATGAATTCCTCACTCAATGGGTAAGGGAGCCAACAAGAGGTGCTAACATACTCGACTTGGTCCTCACCTCCGAGGATGACATCATTCAAGACCTCTCTGTAATTGAAGAAATAGGTGGAAGCGACCACAAGCTTATAAGATTTTCAGTTAAGGTCCCTAATATGGAGACCGTGACCCCGGTGCATAGAAAATTAGACATGGGGAGAGCGAACTTTGCAGGTCTTCATGAAGGCGTTGCTGAAATGGAACTAGAGGAGGGAGAGAGTGCTGATGATCTGTGGAGGTCATTCTTGTCTTCCTTCATGGAACTTTAGTCGCGCTTTATTCCTCTGAAGGGAATAGGTCAGAAGTTCATTCAACCGAAGTGGTTTAATCGGGAAATCCGTAACCTACTAAGGGAGAGGAGAACTGCGTATCGTCGAGCGAAGGCATCTGGGGATTTTGACGGTCATAGAAGACTGAATCGAAACGTGAAGTCCAAAATAAGGGCTGCTAAGCGTGCTGAGGAGGTCCGTGTGGCTAGACTCTGCAAAGAGAACCCCAAGGAGTTTTTCAGTTATGTGAATGGCCGTAAACCAATACGACGCAGGATCGGTCCCTTGGTGAATGAGGATGGAGCATTGATGCACTCTGATGCAGAAAATGCTAACCTCTTAAATGAGTACTTCTCTTCAGTGTTCTCTGAGGAGAGTGGTCCCATTCCCGAACCTTTGGACTCCTTCAGTGAGAAGTCGGAGTCAATGGTCTTCACCCAAGAAGAAATCGAGAGAAAAATAATCGAATTAAAAGCAAACAAGTCCCCCGGGCCGGATGGGTTCTTACCTAGAGTGTTGAAAGAAGTGCATGGTGAAGTATCACGGCACCTGTGCATAGTCTTCAACAGGGTAATCCAGACTGGATGCGTTCCTAGAGACTGGCGTGAGGCAGAGGTGACTCCTATCTTCAAGAAGGGAGATGCTAGCCAACCGTCAAACTACAGACCCATCAGTTTAACCTCGATAGTCTGTAAACTCATGGAGAGCATCATGGTGGACAAAATAACAGCACACTTAGAATCAAATTTGCTACTGAGGGGTTCCCAGCATGGGTTCCGGCAGCACCGGTCATGCCTCACAAATCTGGTGGAATTCTTCCATTTTGTTTTCAGTGAGCATGATCGGGATAAAGCGGTCGATGTTGTCTACTTAGACTTTCAGAAAGCCTTTGATAAGGTACCCCACCGCCGCCTCCTTCGGAAAGTGCGTGCACTGGGCATAGACGGAAATGTGGCAAATTGGATAGAGAACTGGCTAAGTGACAGACGGCAGCGGGTGGTAGTGAATGGACAGGCTTCAGAGTGGGTGCCCGTTACTAGTGGTGTTCCCCAAGGCTCTGTTCTGGGACCACTACTGTTTATCATCTATGTTAATGATGTGGATGGTGACATGGTTGCCAAGATTTCCAAATTCGCCGATGATACTAAGCTTGGTATGAATGTCGCGAAAGAAGGAAATACTACCCGCTTACAAGAAGATCTTAGGAAGATCGGGGAGTGGTCTGACACGTGGCAAATGCCATTTAACGTGAACAAATGCAAAGTTTTGCATATATAGACAGAAACCCCCGAACAGAGTATAATCTTAAGGGCAATGCTCTGGTAAGCACTGATACTGAGAAAGACTTGGGTGTAACTATCACCAGCGACCTCAAGTTCTCAAAGCAGTATATTGAGGCTGAGAAGAAAGCCCAAAGGATGTTAGGGTACATAAAGCGACAGTTTGGATACCGGAACAAGGAGATAGTACTTTGTCTGTACAATTCCCTTGTCCGACCGCACCTGGAGTATGCAGTCCAGTTTTGGAGTCCTTCTTACCGGAAGGATATCGCGAGATTGGAACGAGTGCAAGCCAGGTCAACCAAACTTATACCCTCTCTTAGACACAAGAGCTATAAAGATCGGTTGGTAGAACTCGACCTGTTCTCTTTGGAAACCCGGAGACTGCGTGGTCAGCTTATCGAAGTGTTTAAAATACTACGAGGCTTTGACAATGTAGCCTACAGGGACATTTTCCAACTCAGTGAGGGCACAACCAGGAATCATGGCTACAAACTTGAACTGAAGCGATACAACGGTGATCTGTGTGATAAATTCTTTACATACAGCATCTGCGGTACTTGGAACGCGCTTCCTGCTGATGTAGTCAACAGCAACTCTGTGGATCAGTTCAAGTCCAGATTAGACAAAGCCTTAAACCACCGACTATGTGTTTAAGCCGTTGTGCGAGTGTTCCTTGATGGTTTCACATGACACATTCGAGGACGGTCGCCTACTTGCGCAACTAAACCCACAGGTACCCTCTTTGTATGGATCGTAAGGTCCCCTAGAGTACCAACCAACCAACCAACCAACCAACCAACCAACCAACCAACCAACCAACCAACCAACCAACCAACCAACCAACCAACCAACCAACCAACCAACCAACCAACCAACCAACCAACCAACCAACCAACCAACCAACCAACCAACCAACCAACCAACCAACCAACCAACCAACCAACCAACCAACCAACCAACCAACCAACCAACCAACCAACCAACCAACCAACCAACCAACCAACCAACCAACCAACCAACCAACCAACCAACCAACCAACCAACCAACCAACCAACCAACCAACCAACCAACCAACCAACCAACCAACCAACCAACCAACCAACCAACCAACCAACCAACCAACCAACCAACCAACCAACCAACCAACCAACCAACCAACCAACCAACCAACCAACCAACCAACCAACCAACCAACCAACCAACCAACCAACCAACCAACCAACCAACCAACCAACCAACCAACCAACCAACCAACCAACCAACCAACCAACCAACCAACCAACCAACCAACCAACCAACCAACCAACCAACCAACCAACCAACCAACCAACCAACCAACCAACCAACCAACCAACCAACCAACCAACCAACCAACCAACCAACCAACCAACCAACCAACCAACCAACCAACCAACCAACCAACCAACCAACCAACCAACCAACCAACCAACCAACCAACCAACCAACCAACCAACCAACCAACCAACCAACCAACCAACCAACCAACCAACCAACCAACCAACCAACCAACCAACCAACCAACCAACCAACCAACCAACCAACCAACCAACCAACCAACCAACCAACCAACCAACCAACCAACCAACCAACCAACCAACCAACCAACCAACCAACCAACCAACCAACCAACCAACCAACCAACCAACCAACCAACCAACCAACCAACCAACCAACCAACCAACCAACCAACCAACCAACCAACCAACCAACCAACCAACCAACCAACCAACCAACCAACCAACCAACCAACCAACCAACCAACCAACCAACCAACCAACCAACCAACCAACCAACCAACCAACCAACCAACCAACCAACCAACCAACCAACCAACCAACCAACCAACCAACCAACCAACCAACCAACCAACCAACCAACCAACCAACCAACCAACCAACCAACCAACCAACCAACCAACCAACCAACCAACCAACCAACCAACCAACCAACCAACCAACCAACCAACCAACCAACCAACCAACCAACCAACCAACCAACCAACCAACCAACCAACCAACCAACCAACCAACCAACCAACCAACCAACCAACCAACCAACCAACCAACCAACCAACCAACCAACCAACCAACCAACCAACCAACCAACCAACCAACCAACCAACCAACCAACCAACCAACCAACCAACCAACCAACCAACCAACCAACCAACCAACCAACCAACCAACCAACCAACCAACCAACCAACCAACCAACCAACCAACCAACCAACCAACCAACCAACCAACCAACCAACCAACCAACCAACCAACCAACCAACCAACCAACCAACCCAACCAACCAACCAACCCAACCAACCAACCACCCACCAACCCACCAACCAACCCACCAACCCACCCACTCACTCACTCACTCACTCACTCACTCACTCACTCACTCACTCACTCACTCACTCACTAACTCACTCACTCACTCACTCACTCACTAACTAACTCTCTCTACTCACTCACTAACTAACTAACTAACTCTCTCTACTCACTCACTAACTAACTAACTAACTCTCTCTACTCACTCACTCTCTCTACACTCACTCACTCTCTCTACACTCACTCACTCACTCTCTCTACACTCACTCACTCACTCTCTCTACACTCACTCACTCACTCACTCTCTCTACACTCACTCACTCACTCACTCTCTCTACGCTCACTCACTCACTCTCTCTACACTCACTCACTCACTCTCTCTACACTCACTCACTCACTCTCTCTACACTCACTCACTCACTCTCTCTACACTCACTCACTCACTCTCTCTACACTCACTCACTCACTCTCTCTACACTCACTCACTCACTCTCTCTACACTCACTCACTCACTCTCTCTACACTCACTCACTCACTCTCTCTACACTCACTCACTCACTCTCTCTACACTCACTCACTCACTCTCTCTACACTCACTCACTCACTCTCTCTACACTCACTCACTCACTCTCTCTACACTCACTCACTCACTCTCTCTACACTCACTCACTCACTCTCTCTACACTCACTCACTCACTCTCTCTACACTCACTCACTCACTCTCTCTACACTCACTCACTCACTCTCTCTACACTCACTCACTCACTCTCTCTACACTCACTCACTCACTCTCTCTACACTCACTCACTCACTCTCTCTACACTCACTCACTCACTCTCTCTACACTCACTCACTCACTCTCTCTACACTCACTCACTCACTCTCTCTACACTCACTCACTCACTCTCTCTACACTCACTCACTCACTCTCTCTACACTCACTCACTCACTCTCTCTACACTCACTCACTCACTCTCTCTACACTCACTCACTCACTCTCTCTACACTCACTCACTCACTCTCTCTACACTCACTCACTCACTCTCTCTACACTCACTCACTCACTCTCTCTACACTCACTCACTCACTCTCTCTACACTCACTCACTCACTCTCTCTACACTCACTCACTCACTCTCTCTACACTCACTCACTCACTCTCTCTACACTCACTCACTCACTCTCTCTACACTCACTCACTCACTCTCTCTACACTCACTCACTCACTCTCTCTACACTCACTCACTCACTCTCTCTACACTCACTCACTCACTCTCTCTACACTCACTCACTCACTCTCTCTACACTCACTCACTCACTCTCTCTACACTCACTCACTCACTCTCTCTACACTCACTCACTCACTCTCTCTACACTCACTCACTCACTCTCTCTACACTCACTCACTCACTCTCTCTACACTCACTCACTCACTCTCTCTACACTCACTCACTCACTCTCTCTACACTCACTCACTCACTCTCTCTACACTCACTCACTCACTCACTCACTCACTCACTCACTCACTCACTCACTCTCTCTACACACTCTACACTCTACACTCTACACTCTACACTCTTCACTCTTCACTCTTCACTCTTCACTCTTCACTCTTCACTCTCTCTCTCTCTCTCTCTCTCTCTCTCTCTCTCTACACACATTAATTGGCGTGCACAGTTGTGGTTACTAGCATCATATCGTCATGGCCTAAACTCAGTTAAAAATTGCAGGCCCGGGGTGTTGGCCGTGTTCTTGCCACCGCCTTACTCGTTTCCCTGGTTGACACTGTGTGAATGGCGAGTGTCAGGGGACGCCCAATGGCAAGGTGGGCGGCAATTACGTGCGAAGTTACCGAAACGTTGGTGGTAGAAACACAGTTGCGTGAGTGGAGTGTTGTTATTGTGTTGATGGGGTGAAGGATTGAAATGTGAAGGTTGTGTTGTGCTGTGTGAGGTAGTGTATTGAGGTGACAGTGGGAGAATGCGTGGGGTTGGGGTGAAATTTTGGTGAAAATAAGGGTGGTTGTGCTGGGGATGAGTGTTACGGAAGAGAGTACTGGGGTGTGCATACGCGTCTGAGTGATGGTGTAGCATAGCTGATTGGTGAGGCTGAGTGGAGGCGTGTGTGTGAAGTTGATGATGTGGGTATGAGTGTGGAATAGGCGTATGATGTTGGGGGAGGTTGGAAATGGGGTGAAATTGTTGAGATGGGGGTGATGTGTTATGTATGTGAGGTTGAATAGTCGTGGGAGGTGTGGAGGTGGATGTGCTTGATGGGTAGGGTAGGAGAGGTGTTGGAAGTGAGGAGAGGAAGTAGGTGGTGCGTGATGTGTAGAGGATGTTGAAGGTGGTTGTGTTGACGTGAGGGTGTAGTTGTGGTGGGTCGGCCTCTGAGTATACGTTCATGATAGCGTCAGCTTGCTTAACGTATTGGTTTATGGGCAAATCAAGGTGGGCCTGAAGGTGGAGTTGCACCGTTGCCGGGAACAGCTTGGAGTGGCGCCTCTTGAGTAGCACGTCTGAGAAGTGGTTTCCAGTCTTCTCGTTCAGCTGCTGCATGTGACGTAAGACTACAGTTGGACGGCGGCCGTCAACTTGTATATCTTCTAGGGCCTTCAAGTATTCCTGGTCAGACATACCATGTGATGAAACGATAGCGTCCTTCAAATCTTCGTAGGATGGGCGTTGAGTGATAGTGGTAGGGATAGCATCGAATACGTCCTCTGGGAGTATCCGGAGGGCGGCATTGAACTTCTGCTCGCTCGTGAAGTTCGAGGAGCACCACAGAGTTTCCATGTGACGGAACCAAGAGTGTACGTTGAGTGAGAAAGGTGGGACGTAAGGTGACTGTGAGGTGGCATTATGTAAAGAGGACGTAGTGGGTGTGGAAGCGGAAGAATGTTGTGGGGGTGAGTGAGCGGAAGCATCAAGTGATGGGGGGGACGCTACAGCTTGTGAGGCCGGAGTGGTGTCCATAGAGTAGTAATGTGTAAAATATGGGAAAGGTCGGTGTAAGAGAGTGTAGTATTAATATCCTAGTGGTGGTGAGTGGTATGGGCGGATATGGGCACAGGTGTGTGTGTGTGGGATACACGAGGTGGCACAGGGACTTATATAACAATACAATGTACAGTTTCCTGCACTCCCGCTTTCACCAGTTCAGCGTTGCCAACGTATACACCTGCCATCAACCCTTACTTTTACTGGCAGGTATTTCGGATGCGAGAGTCGGAACTGGTAGCTCATACGATGCCGGGTGTATACGTTGGCAACGCTGAACTGGTGAAAGCGGGAGTGGAGGAGACTGTACAAAAGAGTATGGAAGAAAATGGGGAGAAGTAGCACTTGGGGGAGGGATCACTGAGGAAAAGTGGTGGAAGTGAGATAACCAGTACTTAGCTTATATGATTGGCGTGAGTCCTTGAGAGTATGCATAGACGTGGAATAGGTGGCATAAGTGTCGTAGGTGATTGCCGCGTCGTAGGGCGTTGGCAGCGATGCACATGGGGTTTGCTTAGGGACGTGCACGTGGTTGGAGTGGAGCACGTGTGTCGGTGGAGGTGAGACGATCAGGCAGCGATGCAAGTAGAGTGTTGTGAGGGTACTCACGTAGCTGGAGTGGAGCACGTGGGTACGTAGAGGTGCGACGTCGGGCAGCGATACACGTAGAGTAGCGTTGGGGGATGTGCACGTGGCTGGGGTGTAGCACGTGGAGGGTAGAGGCATGGGCTGCGATGCATGTATGGTGGTGGATAGGGCGACTAGGTACTCCCTTGGGATGTTAACGTGTGTGTGTGTATGATATGAGGCGAAGGGAGGGCGTGAAAAATAGGCAGGAAGGGGGTACACTTGTTGTACGGAAGGAGAGAAAGGGGTCTCGGAGGTAAGGAGATAACAGCATAATGTAAAAACGGAGGTTAGGTAACGTATGAAACAGAGGACAGGGGTAGAGCAAGGAGGGAGTAAGGAGACAAGCACAGGAAATTACAGCAACAGGGGCAAAAATTACGTTAAGCGAAAAATGGGGGGAATAGAGCACTGGGGAACGTGAACACAATATATAAACAAGCGACGAAAACGGGGTTAGGGAAGTGTACGTGTAAAGGGGTACCTTGGGGCGAAACGATGAGGTCATCGTAGGTGAAGTGTTGATTGCAGCATAGTCGTGGGATTGCTGGAACGTCGGTGTTGGTGTGTTGCAGAGGATGAAGTGCACGTAGCGTGGTGGAACTTGCGTGCGATGTAAGTAATACCTTGTACCATGTAACAGAGTTGAAAAGCCGAGGTCACCAATTAAAACAGTAAGGAAACTCCTTTTGTTTCTACCCGGGTGAACAGACTTTAGAATACACGTTACAGTTTATTGGTAATACACAGGTAAGCAGTGCATATGAATATAGGGAAGGCCAACCTGTCGTGCAGCGTCGTGGGGAGTCTGTAGTTGCAGTGGAGCTTGTGTAGTAGTGTAGAGCTGGAGCACTACGTGTGGTCAAAGTGGGAACACGTGTGTATGTAGGTGTATGTCGACGGCAGGAGCGAGGCAAGACCTTCCTCTGTAGTAGCTCGCTGGATAGTCAGGCCTGTGGACGAAGCCTCCACTTTTTATCCACTCGCTTCCAAGTTCCTGTATGTGGCGTGCCCATGTGACCCCACGCATCACCTGACGTACTGCACCCATCTTGACTCATACCTGGGCGAGAGCAGGAGGCCGGTGGCCGCACTCCCAACAAAGGATTAAGCTGTGTCAGGGGAAGGGATTAACGTAACAGTCAGACTGTGGCTGTCTGGGCCGGGGGAAGTACAAAGGAGCAATGAGTGGCGTAGCAGCACATGGAATATACAAAGGAATAAGGAGTGGTGCATACGGTGCCACAACAATGTGTGTGCTAGTGCCTCTGTCCCATCAGATCATGACTGTATTTCTTACATAACTAATGGTCTTTAGCACAAACACCTGAACTGTACATTCTCTACCTTTCCTGAAATCGCACTGCTCCTCTCCTTTACAATTTTAAGCAGAAAACCGTCTATACAGTAGGTATGAATGTTTTAAATATTAGTCTACAGGTTAAAAACAATTTTCACTTACCACATTTGCCGACCAGTGGAGTCGGGAGGTGGGGCTCTACTTTTCTGTCTTGTCATTACTGCATTTAATTTTAATATTTACACATTGCTTTCTTTCTGAAGTCAAGTATTCTATCAGTAATAGTCAGGAAATTATAGTTTTAGAAAAGTATGTTATTTTAAAACTATTAGGTTGGCTTAATGTGCAATATTTGTGTAACACAAAATTTATAGACAAAATTCTCTTGACTTCTCCATTTGCAACTGACCACAGAAACCCAACTCCGGACAACTCTTTGGGGTTCGAATGGCGAGCTGCCTCTCCTGATGACCTCAACCACCTTGCACTTACACTTAACCCTTACATGGAACCTGACCCTTATAATGAGGTATGTCATTCAACTTCAAGTATTTCATTGATTATTATTATATTATCTCAGTTCATTCACATCATTAAAAATTTCATCGATTATTATATATCACTTATGAATATAATGCAACCCATTTTATATCGATTTACGATTAGCATTTGTAGTATCAGTTGGTAAAGTAACAGTTCTAAAAAGAGAAGATTACTCACTCCACTCTATGGGAAATTAACATACCGGTACCTCAGAAAATATAATATTTCATGCTGATCTTCAGGAAAAAAACTTTTCAAGAGGGTTTCATGACACACTCTTCTGCCATCTACCAAAACGTGAGAACATGAAAAGCAATTTGACACAAAAAAATAATTCTCTGCTTCAAAGAAATGAAACATTTAGGGTCTAATTGGTGTCTAATTGGATAGCAAGGTAAAACTGACCAAACTGTCATCCAATCAAACTGATCACACCTTTTCTACTCCTTCCTCATTGCACCTATTAACAAATCATTGATCTTAATTTCATGTTGGTAAAATTGGTCATCCAATGAAAACTGTGATACTTTCCATAATTCCAAGGCTTAGATCATCGTTGTGCAACAGGAAAACCCTGTGTACGCATGGTAATGGTTAGGAAATAAAAACTGGACAATGATTACCTCAGAGTCAGTCAGCTGCAGGAAGAAACATCGGTGGTTATTACACCTCTGTCTTTACGATTTTGGTGTTAATGGAATAAACCTTTGACGCCATATTTGAGGCCTGGTAAATAATCTGTGCTATGTGAGATGCAAGGAATAAACAAGTCTTCCCTCACTTTCAACCAAGCACAAGCTATGAATACACCAGTCCCACTGAAAACTACCCGGCATATCACAGAGAACCTACCGTAATCTTCCGACAGCAGGAACTATTTCTCCAATCCCAGCTTATCTCTTGACCTCTTATCTCCCTCCTCTTACGGCCAGGAGGTGCCCATCCATGTACTATTGCAGACAACGAGTTCTTCACCACCCTCCTCTGGCCAACCCTATGATGTGGCACCGTCGCATTCTTGGATATATGAGTTGCCTATTAGATCATTATTATTAATCATAATAGCAAAGAGTATGGAAGGTAAAGATGGGACAATCGTCACCGGCCCTATGGGGAGAATGTAACAGCGGGAACAGTGTCGCCGCCAGACGGCAAGCGCGGTAAACTACACGTTAACACCAATGCTACTTGTCTTGTTGTTATCGCTTATGAAGATTTGAAAAATACTTTTCAATTTACACTATGCACATACAGTACAGTCGGCGGCAAAAGTCCTGTCGCCTCACTTGCTTCACCGAGGCACGCAATGTTCATAGACTCGAGATTATTAGGTGTAGAAAACATACGTATTTCTCGAGTCCATGAACACTGAGAGTCTCGGTGAAGTAGGTGAGGCGACACGACTTCTGCCGCCGACTGTACATACATCGATGTACTTACCTGTAGCGCTTCCTTAGTAATTTCCAGATGTATATTTTTAAATTCACCTACATTTTAACACGTCACTGACATTTGACACACTCACGTCCCGACTGCTGTAATCCTGTGTTACACCATATCCTGAGGAGTCCAAGAATACTTCCTCAGTGTCCTTACATGGCGTAAAAGGATATAAAAAGTCACAATTTATACAATTACTTTATTCTCTAACCCACCGTAATGCTCGGCACACTCACACACACAAACACACCAAATCCACTGTCATTCAGATAGGCGTATGGCAGTCTCACTAGTGACAATACATCAAAACGTTTTGCGGTTTTCTCTACCTGATGTGACTAGACTTTCATTGACATTTTTTAATGTGCGATGTTGGCGGATGCGGATAAATAGATTTAAAATAAGGACCCTGCAGTTGCACACAGAACATTCCAAAAAGTGTCCCTAAACTCTCTCCCCCAAGCCTGTGACAAGTCTGGAGTGAAGTCTGTCCATGTAGTACGGTACATTTCCGGAATCACCTTTCTGTACACTGTCTCCATTTGAGTCAGCATTTCACACAGACCTGCACTTAGCACAATCAGCTCTCTTCCTTGTGAGTCACCATAATTTTTCTTCGAGAGGAAAACATGTACAGGATTGTGTAGATCTAGAATGCTTTGAAGATTTTTCCTGCAATCTTCAATATATGGTATTGTGTCTCTCTCTATGGAGACAGTTTATAGCCCTTCGGGAGTCAGTGTAGGTATCCTGAATCCTAGTGTACCTCCTCTGCTTATATACATTTCAAACTCAATAGTTTACAGAAATAGCTATAGAGTGACTGTGTTGCCAGTCAGTGGTCAATTTAAGTTTGTATGTCTGTCTACTCCTCTTCTCTCTCTCTCTCTCTCTCTCTGTGAAACTAGAGAGAGAGGAAGGGGTTAATGGTTTCTGCTATATCCTCTTACCACAACTTGAAGCAGAGAGATGTCATTGGAGATTGGAGAGCGAGCGTGACTCTGTGTACGTGTGTATGTATGTATGTATGTTGGAGAGTGAGAAAATGATCTCAGTCAGATCAAGTAGTTAATTAGTCTGTGTGTGTGTGTGTGTGTGTGTGTGTGTGTGTAGAGAAGGAAGGACAGCTGTGCTGGAGTGTCTAATATCTGTCTGGCTATTAATGACTTTGCCATCTGATCTGTTGTTCCTTCTAGTCTTTGCTTTTGTCAGTACATCGCTCGAACCACGCTACCAGCCTGGCCTCCAGGCGTTAATGCTTTATGCTTTATTTAATAGAAGGCCAGTTCACAATATTAGTAGGGTACATAATAACTAAGATATTAACAACAAACACATTAATATTAACATAAAAATAGACATTAAGACATTGGCACACCTTATACATAAATTAACATAGACAGTACCATCAATACATGAATAGTAATACATGAAAATGAATACATTGTTACATAAAATTTCATCTTAAAATTAATGTGTTTAGCTAGGTGCATGTTATTGTGTGTATATAAGCTAACCTATGCTAAAGATTCACACATTAATGAGGGGGGAGCCGTGTTGCAATGTTGTGGCTCTGACATAACAGTCTTATTCTTTTCAATACAAGATAATTCAGTATACCTCGATAGTTCTTTCCTATACAATACAAAAATAGTATAGTAGACTGTCTTATACAATATTTAAATATTATAGTACATGCCAGAAAGATAAGACATGGGATAATAAACATTGGTACCAAGTTTTATTGTGATCAATATTTGGAGGAATCAAATGATATAATAAGGATGTTTTAATCCTATTCTCATTGAGTAACATAATAGTTTCATTTTTTCTGATACAACTGATAATTAATTAGGAGATGTTAAAAAGTCGACTTTAAATGAAATATGTTGAAAGGTGGAAAAGATTGTGTTATGATTTCAAGCAAATTATGTTTACTAGGCAAGGTAACGATTTCCTTGGATCGTATTTCACATGAGCCTGCTTCTTTATAGTAGCCTTAAACCATACCATGTGTAGGGTGATTAGGGCAAATTAATGTTAATTGTGTATCAGCAGGTAAGTATGAATAGTGATAATTAAAATTGATGATGAAAGAGAGTTTGATTAGTAATAGATATGAATGTACAGTTGCGGAAGGGAGTTTCTTTATCACCCAGGGCTCCTCTATACCCTACCCCACAAGGAGGTGACGCAGGTGTAGAGAGTTGAACATATAACGACGGATATGATTGGTCGATAAGTTGCTAGGAAAGTTTAGTGATAATATAGTCTTATTATATCTAAACAAGAGAGCATTGTGGTAAACTAAATATATTATGTTTATTTGCCATATATACAGTATATGAAGAACAGTAGCATACATTGTTAATGAGGAACTGAATTATAATGCATACTGGAATAACTCGTATTTTATTCTCAGTTGTGATTGTCATACATCAGCCAACTGATGGTGATGGGAGGGGATCTGCCTGGCATTGCTTCACGGGCTCACGACTCGTGCTGTGATTCGTTTTAAGGCTTCAAATATTCATTTCTACCATAGGGATAGGTTATATGCTTTTTATATAATTATAGACAAATTTATAACGAATTACATTTACAGATAGTGAAGTAGTGTTATCATTTGTTGTTAATTTTGTCATCTGTTTTCTTATTTATTTTCAGTACGAACTGTTAAAATTTATTTTGATAGAGCCTAGTGAGATGAAGAACGTTGAGTTAAAATAAGCATTTGCTTGACAAAATGGTAAGAACAACACTCTATGACGAGGAGCCTTTATTGACGACGTTTCGCTATTGCTTCTTCAGGTCAAAGACACATCCATATAACATACAGTACTGTGTAACTTATGGTTCATTTTTTATTTGTATGTGACTGTATTATGTTTTATTCCACTTCCGCCGTTACCATTCCATGCATTTTTACCAAACTATATTTGTTTTCTAGACAGAGGGTAATAGATGTTATTCAAAATATTCCATATAAATGTTAGCTAACACTGGGGAAAGTGGGTTTCCCATCGCCATACCAAATTTTTGACCATAATATTTTCCATCGAAAACAAAACAGGAGTTTTCTACACATAAGCTGATGAGTTTAACAATGTTGGCACTGGGGATACCTTGTATTTCTTCATCCAGTACATCTGGCAGGAATATTTTGAAAAACATCTATTACCCTCTGTCAAGAAAACAAATATAGTTTGGTTAAGATACGTAGATGATATCATGTGTTTCTGGCCCAACTCTCTACCCATAGAAGACTTTCTAACCAAACTGAATTCTCTAGTCCCATCCATCAAATTCACACATGAAATTGAGGTAGACAACAAAATTCCCTTCCTTGATGTGGAAATCATAAGAGAAAATGGAGCTTTCAAGACTAAAGTTTACAGGAAACCAAATAACATACTATCATATGTACATTTCTACTCACACCACCATGTAAATGTTAAGAAGTCAGTATTCATATCCATGTACTTGAGAGCATACAGAATCTCAGACCCTGAATTTCTGGAAGAAGAATTTAGCAAAATTATGACAATAGGGGAAAATCTAAAATATCCAACAAATGTTCTTAATCTATGTCACAACATTGCAAGGAAACGCTTCCTTGAAGGTAAAGTTAAAAAAACAGATGATCAAAACAACCAGAAAATCATAGTCCTACCATTTCATGAAAACTTTTTAGAAGTTGTACCTCTCCTCAAGAAACTCGATGTTCAAGTAGTTTTTAAATACGACAACACAGTTAAAAAAACACTCATAAAGAACAGCCCTGCGAGTAACTCAGGTGTTGTATACAAGATTCCATGCAACATATGTAATAAATTCTATATAGGACAGACAGGGAAAGACTTAGATAAAAGGATAACACAACACAAGTATAGTGTTAGGACAGCTCAGCCAAGTAGTGGTTTATTCCAACACAAAGCCACTTATGACCATCACATTAACTGGGGAGGTGCCAAAGTTCTAGCTAAATCGTCAAACCTTCTTGAAAGAAATGTAATTGAGTCATGTCTAATCTCAGGCACATATAAAGATAATGTTAATATGAGTTATGGCCATTTCAAATGTGATAAATTATTAACCGAATTGGTGATGAAACAGTTTCCACCAGACTAGGAATAAGGGTCAGGTGAGGTGAGGTGAGGTGGGTATCAGACCCTTTGTCCAAGTGTAGCTCCTCCCATTTTCCCACTGTATATATATACTCCATCTCATGTCTCTGTATCATTCTGTCTGAAGATGTAATATACGAAAGAACTTACTGTTCTGCCTTTGTTTTCTCCTGTGGTTACTCTGCAATTATATCTCACGGTGAAGTGAGCTTCCTGCATACATATATATATATATATATATATATATATATATATATATATATATATATATATATATATATATATATATATATATATATGCGTATTTAAATGTTTACTTTATTTCCTCACAACCCAAGAACTGCAATGTAGGGTGTGGAGAGTGTTGCCGCTCATGATGCTTTTAACGTATATATTTTTATTAAGAAAACGTATATTTTTAATTATTTTCTTTCAATTATATTATAGACATAAACGTTACTTTCCTTACCTAACCAAGAACTAAGGTATAATTCGATAAAAGAGACAACATGGTATTATATAAGCAACATTTCTTTATTGTCACACAAAGACCTTATTTTATTATTTTTTTATACCTCAACCTCGGGATTGAAGGTCGTGGCCTAAGACTGAGGCCCCGAGATTATCGAGTAACGCTTCGAGGTGTTGGTTGCTTCACATGTTTGTTTATACGTCACTTAATTAATATATTATGCTTTATATATTTCTTTTTATTTGGTATACCAAAATATTTACTTCGAAATTGTATTGTTATGTGTTATTATCTGCGTGCCTTTTACATTATATCACAGAAGATATGAATCCCTAGTTTAGGGAACATTGCAACACACTACACAAGGAACTACACGGCCTGACCCCACCAGAAACTTGGTTTAACTTTTCTCAGCTTATATGTGTAAATATGTATATGTATATGTATATATATATATATATATATATATATATATATATATATATATATATATATATATATATATATATATATATATATATATATATATATATATATATATATATATATATATATATATATATATATATATATGTGTGTGTGTGAGTGTGTGTAACTCTCTGTTTTAATATTGTAGAAAACCTCATAACAAGTCCTCTCCATTCATCACAAACGAAATTTTCTACCATCATAATAATCATCTCTCTCTCTCTCTCTCTGTTTGTCATTCTCTCCCTCTCTCTCTCTCTGTCCATCTGTTTGCCTTTATCTCCCTCTCTCTCTGTCCATCTGTTTGTATGTTTCGTCCCCTTCATCTCATTCTCCCCCTCCCCCACTTCCACTCGCTCACTCAAACTTTCTCTCTCTCTGAGAATGGAGACCTGCTTAATATGTGGGGCCATCTGTATAAAAATATTTATGTGAATGGGTTTATAGTTATGTAATGCGGTTTATGATTGAGGGTTTACCATGTGACCTGAATGAGAATTCTTAGGAATACTGAATACCAGTATATTTGTTTTATCTTCATTGTTGCCATGTTTCCAATGTAAACATTTTAATTGTCATTACCTTCATTCTGTCATCATTTCTGTTATTATATATAGTTTGTCAGCCTTAACGGCAACCTGGCTGTCGCCACCCCTTTTTGCTCTCGCTTCCTCCCTACCTCTCCTCAAGCACCCCCAACACACACCCAGTTCCCTCGCTCACCCCCACCTGCATACTCCCCCCCCCTACCACCTCCGCCTCTACCCTTCCCCATGGAGCCGCATAATTAAGGTTCAGTACTGTATAATGAACAAGAAAAATTCACAATGCCGTGAATGCAGAAGTCTAGTGAAAAACCCACATTTATTTGTAATTTATTGATAAAGTTATACGACTTTTCGGTTACATCACGTAGCCCTCTTCAAGGCCAAGATATATACCAGGTCAGGACAATAACCCCCCCACTACAGGTATCAATTTCAGGGGGAGGAGCTTACTGCCATTTGCATCTCGTCACTGGCCATCCAAAGAACACGAGAGATTGAAGGAGACATTGGAAGGCGAACAAAAAGATTTGCCAAGAAGTCTGTTGAGAACTTGAGAGAATTATATTTTATATTTGGAGAGAGAGAGAGAGAGGCTTTAGAAGAAAGTGACACATAAACATTATATAAACAATTCATACAGACACACTATAACAATATAAGTCATATGCGTATTAACAAATGTCTGTTAATAATAATACTATTAATAATAAAAGTAAGAATAGTAATAAAAGAGAATCAAACAGGCAGAATGACACGAGAGAGAGAGAGAGAGAGAGAGAGAGAGAGAGAGAGAGAGAGAGAGAGAGAGAGAGAGAGAGACTGTGTGTGGGGGTGTGCAGAGAGAGAGTATATATATATATATATATATATATATATATATATATATATATATATATATATATATATATATATATATATATATATATATATAGAGAGAGAGAGAGAGAGAGAGAGAGAGAGAGAGAGAGAGAGAGAGAGAGAGAGACTATGTGTGTGTGGGTGTGCAGAGAGAGAGAGAGTGAATGTGTATGTGGGTGTGCGTGTAGAGAGAAGAAAGTAAAGGAAAATCTGATAATGACCCCATGGGAACAGAGTCACATGGCATTAATTCCTATTAATGATTTTGAAATACCGCCCTACATCCATTTGAAAACAGAGCGGTAGACCAACACTGATGGACAGCCAAAAGTCGACTGACCGCATAGCCCCTTCTTGACCGTGAGTTTGCCCTTTTGCCGACGTCACAGATTCATTCCCCCCCCCCCCCCCAGGTGGGAGGTGAGGAGCGCATGTGTCCTGACCTGGTATATCTCTTGGCCTTGGGATATCTCTTGGCCTTGGCCCTCTTCAGGTATGAGTGAGGACAGGTAGTGTAAACGAATATATATGTATACCGCTCATAGAGGGGGAGAGGGGTAGGGGGGAGAGGCGGAAGGGTCACATGATAGGCGGGAGGAGGGGGGAGGGGGAAAGAGAAGTTGGGAGGGGTAAAGAGAGTAGGGGTGGGTGAATTCACGCAGGAGGAAGGAAACGGAGCTAGAATGAGGGGGGGGGGGGAGAGGTGGAGAGGACGAGCTGATAATGGGAAAAGAAAGAACATCGGGGCAAATAAAAAAAAATGCATGGAATGGTAACGGCGGAAGTGGAATAAAGCAGAATACAGTCACATACAAATAAAAATAGAACTATAAGTTACACAGTACTGTATGTTATATGGATGTGCCTTTGACCTGAAGAAGCAATAGCGAAACGTCGTCAATAAAGGCTCCTCGTTATAGAGTGTTGTTCTTACCATTTTGTCAAGCAAATGCTTATTTTAACTCAACGTTCTTCATCTCACTAGGCTCTATCAAAGTAAATTTTAACAGTTCGTACTGAAAATAAATAAGAAAACAGATGACAAAATTAACAACAAATGATAACACTACTTCACTATCTGTAAATGTAATTCGTTATAAATTTGTCTATAATTATATAAAAAGCATATAACCTATCCCTATGGTAGAAATGAATATTTGAAGCCTTAAAACGAATCACAGCACGAGTCGTGAGCCCGTGAAGCAATGCCAGGCAGATCCCCTCCCATCACCATCAGTAGGCTGATGTATGACAACCACAACTGAGAATAAAATACGAGTTATTCCAGTATGCATTATAATTCAGTTCCTCATTAACAATGTATGCTACTGTTCTTCATGTACTCTATATATGGCAAATAAACATAATATCTTTAGTTCACCACAATGCTCTCTTGTTTAGATATAATAAGACTATATGATCACTAAACTTTCCTAGCAACTTATCGACCAATCATATCCGTCGTTATATGTTCAACTCTCTACACCTGCGTCACCTCCTTGTGGGGTAGGGTATAGAGGAGCCCAGGGTGATAAAGAAACTCCCTTCCGCAACTGTACATGCATATAGTGCTTGATTAGTATTACTTTGATTCCAAGCAAGTGGAGAGTTTGCATAATTTAGAGAATTAAATGCAAATAAATATGCAGGACAAACATATGAATGAAGATATGCAACACGGCACTTAAGGAGTTGTGTGTCACTGATGACATCATCACTAAGTATAATACTTATTGGATGAAAATCGAATATTAAAGGATTACTTCCATTTTCATTGGGAATTGTTGAAGTGCGTTGCTTGTGAATAACATTTTACCTTTTATGGTAATAATAATGAGTATATGATCTTGTATTAAAATACTACGCATGACTGTATAATAATATTTCATTAAAGATAGTAAGTAAAATGGTTTTTCATCAATGATTTTACCATTGCCTTTCGTAGTTGTTGGAGTTGTAATAATTGTGAGTTGATTTTACCTTACCCGCAGTAAATATCACTTAACAAATGGTTGTCATTCCTCTCTAAGTTTCTCACCTGCAATTCATTTTCCTGCCAACTCACAGAAATAAATTGAAGCCTAAAAATATGATGTGATTATTCCATATATGTAGTTCCTTTCTTTTGTTGGTCATGTAAAGTTATATAAATCGTATTTAATTTCTGTGCAATGATTTGCACTCTAATACAGTATATACCTGTTACTCTATCTTACCTTGATTGGCAACAGTTTGTCCTGCAACCTTTTATGTATGGAATAATGCTTGTATACCACTATCTAAGCAGTACCAAATAGTGCTCATGAAATTTCACTTAAAAATTATCTAAATCACGCTCTGGGTTGTGATGATGGCTCTAAGCCATTATATTTTTTGTATAATAAGGGAGCAATATTACCTGAGTCGCTGAATTCATTCCTAGGGCGCCCAATAGTGAAAGGACATTACAGAAGATAATGCATTTAAATATTATTATGTTATCACTTGGAGTGAACATTTGAGTTATTTACTTTATTATGTCGGCGATTACGCATTTTTTTCCTGCCGGCCTATAATTTGTTTTGTTATGCCGGCGATCACGCATTATTTCCCTGCAAGCCTATAATTTGTTTTGTTCTGTCGGCGATAACGCATTATTTCCCTGCAAGCCTATAATTTGTTTGGTTCTGTCGAAGATAATGCATTTAAATAGGTAAATTTGTTTTGTTCTGTCGGCGATAATGCATTATTTCCCTGCAAGCCTATAATTTGTTTTGTTCTGTCGAAGATAATGCATTTAAATAGGTAAATTCATTTGTGTGATACCTGTCAAACAAAACTAGTGTATCATTAAATACCGGCATCTGTAACCACTGCTCAATGGCAGAAAATTTATGTAATAATTCAGATATATCCTATAAGAAATAGTGATCATATCGTTCGTCACCAATATTTTATTTCTTTTCCTTTTCTTTTCAACTGTTTGATAAAATTGTAAACGAGAGCTCTCGGATTTTAAGACGTCATCTTTATCTGCGTTATGCACTTCGTCGGAGCTTGTAGCCGCAGCGAGTATAGACATGAAAACCGTTATATAGGTTGATTTGGGCCACATCTGTAAGAAGAAATATTATATTTCATTGGATACCGATCGGAGTTTTTGTTTGTAATTGTTTATTATATTACTATCAATAGTAGGGATAATATTACTAGGAAGAGGAAATTGTTGATGTTTCAGGGATATTGATTGGTTTTATTTTGGATGTTGGGTTTTTGCGCACTTTTTACCAATCTCTTTATTCTCTTTACATAAACAATATCACCCGCCTGGTAAAATTATGCTGTATTATAAGTGTATTACCTACTAAAGATATGACTGTGTGAAGTTTCGATCGGGTACCCGTATTATTATGTTATCACTTGGAGTGAACATTTGAGTTATTTACTTTATTATGTCGGCGATTACGCATTTTTTTCCTGCAGGCCTATAATTTGTTTTGTTATGCCGGCGATCACGCATTATTTCCCTGCAAGCCTATAATTTGTTTTGTTCTGTCGGCGATAACGCATTATTTCCCTGCAAGCCTATAATTTGTTTGGTTCTGTCGAAGATAATGCATTTAAATAGGTAAATTTGTTTTGTTCTGTCGGCGATAATGCATTATTTCCCTGCAAGCCTATAATTTGTTTTGTTCTGTCGAAGATAATGCATTTAAATAGGTAAATTCATTTGTGTGATACCTGTCAAACAAAACTAGTGTATCATTAAATACCGGCATCTGTAACCACTGCTCAATGGCAGAAAATTTATGTAATAATTCAGATATATCCTATAAGAAATAGTGATCATATTGTTCGTCACCAATATTTTATTTCTTTTCCTTTTCGTTTCAACTGTTTGATAAAATTGTAAACGAGAGCTCTCGGATTTTAAGACGTCATCTTTATCTGCGTTATGCACTTCGTCGGAGCTTGTAGCCGCAGCGAGTATAGACATGAAAACCGTTATATAGGTTGATTTGGGCCACATCTGTAAGAAGAAATATTATATTTCATTGGATACCGATCGGAGTTTTTGTTTGTAATTGTTTATTATATTACTATCAATAGTAGGGATAATATTACTAGGAAGAGGAAATTGTTGATGTTTCAGGGATATTGATTGGTTTTATTTTGGATGTTGGGTTTTTGCGCACTTTTTACCAATCTCTTTATTCTCTTTACATAAACAATATCACCCGCCTGGTAAAATTATGCTGTATTATAAGTGTATTACCTACTAAAGATATGACTGTGTGAAGTTTCGATCGGGTACCCGTATTATTATGTTATCACTTGGAGTGAACATTTGAGTTATTTACTTTATTATGTCGGCGATTACGCATTTTTTTCCTGCAGGCCTATAATTTGTTTTGTTATGCCGGCGATCACGCATTATTTCCCTGCAAGCCTATAATTTGTTTTGTTCTGTCGGCGATAACGCATTATTTCCCTGCAAGCCTATAATTTGTTTTGTTCTGTCGGCGATCACGCATTGTTTCCCTGCAAGCCTATAAATTGTTTTTTATGTCGGCGATTACGCATTATTTCCCGGCAAGCCTATAAATTGTTTTGTATATCATGATGAAATTGTTGAAATGCAACTCACTGTCGTTCAGCATAGTTGTCCATGTTATAGCATGGCTTCTGTGGCAATTGTTATATCATATGGAAGACGTATCCATACGATATATAGTATTTCATGTAGAGTTTTTCCCTTTATTTCCGTGTTTCGTAGTGTTTATTGACCGTCATATCGATGCAGTCTTTCCATGTGGAGGGATTTTCATTGTTTCTGTGCCACGAAGTACTTCTAGTATTTTACGGTTTTGCCGTTTTGTTAACCCATTAGTTGCTGGGAAATATGTTAATAATACAAACGTTTGCCTAATGTAATAGAAATGAGATACCTTCTATAATATCGGGACATGTATATTGGCATATGAATTTGGTTTTAAATATATGTGCACTTACTTTTGCGGTTTTTATCGTAGTGGTGCCGCCACTAGATATCTAGAAAATGGTTAACCATAGGTACTAACTTATTTGTGTCTTGATTCGAAATTGGTAAGGAAAGTATATCTATTCCTACTACTTCCATGGTTCGTCCAGGATTAGGGATTCCCGTCATGGAGCAGGTCCAAATGTATGGCCTTTCGCACTGAGCGATATAAGTGTTTCATCATCTACCCTTAGTTTATGCTAATAGTATATTATATGGAGAGTGGTCAGGTACCTACCTCTCCCAGGATGTCCTGCTGCATTATGATATAAGGGTAATTAATACTGAGGGAATTATTATTCGTTGTATCACTATTTGATTGGTTTGTACGTCACGTTTCCTTAGTTTTCTGTAAATAATATCATCATGAGGGGAAAATATATTTAAGTGACTGGGTAATTCTGGTCCATTATTATCATCCTCAGGGTTTAATTAATATCTGATTACATTCATCATAGAAATTGCTAATATTTACGAACCGCATTAAGGTCAAAGTCCATGGGTGTCTTCGGAACTAAAAGGACAAGATGACTGTTTAAGGGATCTGCTACTTTATTTAATCGTCCTGGAAGGTAGTTAATATCAATATGCGGGAGAAATTCCTGAATGGTTAGATATTTGGTATAATTTTCCCGTTAGGGTTTGAGGTTATAGTAAGCCAAGGATTGTTTGATAATTCGCGAAAACTTGTAAAGGATAGCCTAATACGATTTCTCTAAAAGTACGAAGTGCCCATACTATTGCTAAAGTTTCCTGTTTTGTTACAGAGTAACGAGTTCCATGCGCATTTAATATTCTCTAAGCATAAGCATGTACCTGACATAGACCCATAGCTATCTCTTACATAAGTACAGCGCCTGAGCCTCCTGAAGAAGCATCTGTACACGTGCTATAAGGTAATGAATATTTGGGAACGCAAAAATTGGAGCTGACATTACTTAACATTTAATAATTCAAAGCTCAGCTGTTTTTTCTGGCATCCATACAAAATCTCGAGTTGATTATTTAGGGGTTTATCTACTTGGGAAAAATGCTGTACAAAGATTCTATATAAGAACATAAACCCAATAATGATTTTACATTAGTAGCATTTACTTAGAATAGTTAATTCTTTCATTGCTCGTATTTTATCAGATTGTGTATGGAGCACAGTGGCGGTTAACGTATAACCTAAAATTATAATTTTCTGGTAAAGAAAATGACATTTAGACATTTAATGTTTGAGGCCTACCAAATGTAATCTCTGTATAACCTTCTTTATAGTTACTTATTGAGAATGTACGTCTTTAGAAAAATAATCAAATCGTTGAGATTAGCGATGACTACGTTATTAATAAAACCAATACGAAAATTAACCATATGCTGAAATGTGGATCAAGCATTACATAACCCAAATGGTCTACGAATGTATTCATAATAACCATGGGAAGTATTAAATGTTGTAATGGGTTGACTTTTATTATTAATGCTACTTGCCAGTTTCCACTGACCAAGTTTAAGGTGGAGAATATCATAGGCTTTGTTTCACCAATGTTAGACAAAATATTTTAAAAGAGGGAGGGGATATTTTTCTTTAATTGTAGCATTATTTATTTTTATGTAATCAATTACTGGCCTAAATTCACCATTATTTTTTTAAACCAAAAACATTGGGCTGTTAAAAGGGGAGTTAGAATTCTTAATAATGCCTTCATCCATCATTTCATTTATTATTTCGTTTACAACTTTTTGCCTACTATGAGGTACGGTAGTCTATGTGCTCCAGTAAATGGGTTGAGGGGATGTTAGGGCAATGGTATGCTTTATCATGTTGGTTCATCCTAAGGATTCATCAGGTAGGGCAATCGCATTTCGATATGTGGCTAGTATGGTGATGAAATTATCACGATAAAGTGGAAAATCGCATCCACTGACAAAATTTCTAAGTTGCTCCCTTACGTGACTATCACTTTATACCCTTCGGTAAGAACCGATACAATATTTCCTTGTGGTATTTGGTCTAACTTCCATCTGTACAGATCACATAGATATGTTCCTTTCATTACATGAATATTGGTAGATATTTCATTAAGATCAGTGACATTTCCAATGTTTACATTGGTTAAAGTAGATTAATCCCTGGTTATATATTATTGTACTGGTTCTATTAAGGATAGAACGGTAGTATGTGGCTGTACATGGGATGGAAGCTTTACCTTCAATTTATGGACGAAATTTGTAGTTAATATAGTATGATATGCAGCAATAGCCTTTATGATAATGGAGTTATTTCTCTCATTTTCAATACGTATAGGGGTAACATTACATGGACTTATATATTGGCCTGGACAATCCTGTATTGGAATACAATAATTCCTAAAATGTATTATTTTATGTTTGAGGGTTAATTATTATGGTTTTTTGATAAGGTATGATAAACCTAGTTTATAATTTCGTATTATATAAAATTCAAAATGTATATGGTTAGTTCCCTTGTCTAACCGAACATGAAGGGTTAGTGTCCCTAATACCAGTAATTTATTGGCTGTCATGGTTGACAATTCTATGTCACCTGTTCAATCTTGGTTTATAAATGCCGATGGGGACCTAATTTGCTCAATATGTTAAAGGAATTATCCGATAACAAGGAAACTGCCGCGCCTGTGTCTATCATTAAGTGGGTGTTACACTGTGATACTAGGACAGGGAATTATAGTACATTATTGGTAAATGCGACGACAGGGCCTACAGTTTTATTTTCGGGACGTTTGATGCTATTTTAATATTGTGGTGGTCTCGTTTCATACATCATATTTCGATTGTGCAAGTTCTGTTTCATTCTGTTAAGGATCATGCATTTATCTAAGGAGTGCGACTCTGATTCATGTAAATGACTGTATGTATGATTACTTTTCCCTTGATAGTTGTCTTTAGTATTATGTAAGTAATAACATTCACTGGTAATATGATTATTTTCGTTACAGTGTTTGCAACGTTTTCCCTGTGATTCCCCTTGAGTAGGTGTGGCATTAAAATTAAAAATCTTCGTACCCATGGATTGAGTAATCTGTAATGATGCATGATGTATGATACGAGATTCCTTCGAATTCAAAGCTAGAGACCCTGATAATGCAAGTGCTTTTGCTGGTTCACTTGTATTTATGTTTTCTGCCTTTGTTTTAATCATTCTCTGAACCCATGATAATGAATTATGTAGTTTACTATCCCCAAAGACATCAATAAGTGACTGTCTGAATGTAGCATATGACGTTAAATTCTCTGGATCAGAAAATGCACGTGTAGTTAACATATAACTGGCTGGACTATCTGGTGCAATATGCTCTCTTACGAATCTTATCTTATGTGCGTCCTGCTCTATATTCGCTTGGTAAAACACATCCTCCAAATGACGCAAGAAGAGATGAATCCCATATCTTGGATTATCTCCCGTATAATACTTTAAATAATTGTGGGTGGGTAAGATTGTCAATTTTTGCATAGAAGAGGTAGTGGGGCCAGAAGAAGTTGTATGAAGAGCAGAAACAGTAGAAGATTGTGGAGGAGTAGCCATTGTTGGAGAAAATACAGGTTAATATAGTATACCAGATCAAGTGTTTAATGGGGGTAAGGTTGGAGAAGCAGAAAATGTACTCGAATGTGTTGGCACCACAAACGAGACTGAGGGAGGTAGAGGAATCTAGCTTGGAGGCTAATGAATCATTATCAGGGATATTCGAAGTTAGTTGTGATACCTTTGGAGTAATGGGGGAGAATATTTTTACTTTGTTTTAATTTGGCACTTTTTTCTTTTTTTTCTTTCTTTCTGGGCTGTTAATGAGGAACCTAATTCTTTTCTAACATGTTCGTGGACAAGTGAAAAATAATGTATTGTAACATGTAATGTGTACCTACTTTTAGTTGAATGTAGTTGCAACAACGATGACGACGAGTTGAAGTCTAGTTGGGGTGTTGTCTGACGAGGCAACTATGTGGTGAAGAGGTGACGACGGTGAAGTGACGAAGCGATGATTAGTTAGCTCGCACACTAACACACTAACAGTCGTTATTGGAGTGAATATGATGAACGTTGACTTGCCTTCACGAGAGAATTTATGTAACGAGGCATCAGCGCGGTGGTGATGGAGGTCGTGGCGTTGTTCTGATATGGTAGTGATGAAGTGATGATTGTTTGTTGTGAAGTAGATGAGGTCCCCTTGTAAGTCGAGTTGCAGTTATGTTGAAGCAGGTGGCTCTTGTAGGTGAAGAATTGTGGTTTATTTCCCTCGTTAGAGGTCGTAAGATTATACCCACTGAAGAAAGTACTTGAGAGAATTTACAAGTAGATTCCTTCAACTTGTCCTTGAACTATGTTAGTCCCTGTACTCCCGTGAAGTCTTTACCGTGCAATTTGCCTTGTTGCAAAAACACCGCTGCCATCAAATGTACCAGTCCTCTAAGGCTTTAACTCGTTCAGGATCTGATACAGTACATTGTTCTGGAGTTGTAGTAGTACTTGTTGTTGTTGTTGTATTAGGTAGCGAGCTCGGCGTTGTGGTGTTCTTAGGTAATTGACTTCACAAGTTTCTTAAGGCTTAATTTATTACTATATACTTATATCTATACAGGGAACTATATTGATGTGCCTTGTCTTATATGGTATTGTGTCTCTCTCTATGGAGACAGTTTATAGCCCTTAGGGAGTCAGTGTAGGTATCCTGAATCCTAGTGTACCTCCTCTGCTTATATACATTTCAAATTCAATAGTTAACAGAAATAGCTATAGAGTGACTGTGTTGCCAGTCAGTGGTCAATTTAATTCTGTATGTCTGTCTACTCCTCTTCTTTCCCTATTTATTCCTTATTCATTTATTCTCCCATTCTCTCTCTCTCTCTCTCTGTGAAACTAGAGAGAGAGGAAGGGGTTAATGGTTTCAGCTATATCCTCTTACCACAACTTGAAGCAGAGAGATGTCATTGGAGATTGGTCAAGCGAGGGTGACTCTGTGTACGTGTGTATGTATGTATATATGTTGGAGAGTGAGAAAATGATCTCAGTCAGATCAAGTAGTTAATTAGTCTGTGTGTGTGTGTGTGTGTATAGAGAAGGAAGGACAGCTGTGCTGGAGTGTCTAATATCTTTCTGACTATTAATGACTTTGCCATCTGATCTGTTGTTCCTTCTAGTCTTTGCTTTTGTCCGTACACCCTCTTATTACTACAAATAAATTCTCCAAGCAATCCTTATTGAGTCTCTTGGTTAGCAAGTAAGACAGCTTGTACTCTGAATGTAGCTCATCCCACAACTGTATCAGACCATTTATGTTCATCTGCCAACCAAGGAAACAAGGCAGTTTACGAGGACCCAATGATTTAGTATTAGCAAAACATGTCAAGCAGCAAGATAGAAATTCCTTGTGACCTGAATTTACACTAAATGTCTGCAGTGTACTGTACCTTTGCTGGTAAAGCATTTAAAGTGCATAAAGTCCATATAGCAGCACAAAACTGCGTACCGACCATGCTGTTTACCACGCCAGTGACGCCACAACTCGAGTTTTACACGCTTCTCACTTGGGGCCCCTCCGTCGCTAAAATAACACGGGAGTGAGCGGAATGTCCCCTCTTTACCTTCCATACTCTTTGAAATATAGTATTACCGATATTAATCGATTAATCTTTCCTCAATAAACCTAAAGGTTATACTCGAACTGAAGGTTTGGCTGATGTATCAGAGGAAATGTAAATGATATAGGAAGCCACTTACTTTCTTTTTAGTACATGACATTTAATCATGCAACACAGGAAACCTGCAGACTATTATTTTCATCTCCTTCTTTTCTCTAAGGAGTTAACCCAGAAACATGGTGCATGACCTCGAATCGATTGATCTGCATGGTAGCAAGTACAAAGAGAATTTACCAGATTAATACTATTTTCAATAATGGAATGAACATTCTTAATTGGTTGTAATAGCAATATGAATTTTCTTTATTCTCATGGTTCATGGAATCAAAATACATGAAAAATATGAGGTTGTGCCACACCTGTTGTATAAGCTTTCTAGCCTCAAGAAAAGTCCATCATCCGATTAATCCAATAAAAGTAAAGTCTCTAATACTCGTGATATCTCCCAATATGTGTTATCAACTTTGTCACTGGGTGACATTATCACCCACTCGTGAAACTGTGTGTGTGTGTTCGAAAACCTGAGATTCATTCGTTATCGAAGAGGGAAACCATGAGGCCTAATCCGATATGGTTCAAGCACTGCCTACAACTCACACTGCGGTTACCCTTCACCATGGATGAGCATAATATTTATGCACCATTCAAACATATTGCTTTCTGCTTATATGCTTCATTATTGTATTTCCTTGAGGTGCATTCCATAGGATAGAAGATCCTCCTCTTGACTGCACTGTGTCTTCCGAGACTAAAAACGCAATAATGTATTTCAGTGGTTCTCCACTCCCAGGCACCGATGAATAATTTAGCTAGCATAAGGTTAATTGGCAAACTTTGTTTCTTTGCAGGCAAAGCTTGGCGTACGCATTTATGTTGCTGTCAAAACGGTCGTTTAGATATAGAATCTAGTGGTGTTTCACAAAAAGGGTCGCATAACACACAAGAAGAGAAACATTGCGCTGTGTATTATTAAAGCAAAGTTAAAAAAAGGAAAGTCCATGAGGAAATATGATGTTAAAAGTACCTACAAAGAGAATCTTACAGAGTAAGTCTCGTGAAAACATAAAAATTGACTGTGAGGCCCCTTCCAACACTGTCTGGGACAAACACTTGGTAAAAGTGAACTACCAGAGGCGAGCGAGCGAGGAAACCCTCGTTTTTGTCTGTGTTTACGAAGGACAGTCTGTGGACAGGGCTTAACACTTTTATAAATTCTTTCGAAAGTGATTCCTTATTCTAGCATACAAGATATGACTATGAGGCAGAGAACTTCATCCTCACCTTGTCAACCAATAGGCAAAGCCTCGTTACTTCGATAAGCAAGAGGAGAACCTTTACGAAGCTTTGCTAGCTGTTTCTCCATTTCTGTTTTTTTTTTTTTTTTTTTTTTTTTAATTAATTGCGCCGTAGCGTCAATCAACAGGCAGGCAACAATACATACTGGTAGGCGGGACCCATCAGAATACAATGACTACAACCACACATACACACGCACACACACACACACACCACACACACACATCACGAAAACATAACAGAATGGAGCACAAGCATACAGACAAATATTTACATTATTACCTACTTAAATCCACCAAAACGAGGGTGGCGTACCAGAAGTTCCTCCAGAACCTGATGGTCCAGCAGGTGTCGACAAACCACATCAAGTGGCAGGCCCCGGGGCAGCAAGTGTCGGACAGTGGGGCAGGCCAAGCAATAGTGCTCTACAGTGTTAGCACGAGGCGCTTGACACAAGCGCCACTCAGTGAAGGGAGGCTCACCCTGCATCCTAGCAACCTGCCACGGTGGACGGTAGCCAAGCCTCAAACGAGCAGAGACTACATTGTGCCTCCGAACCATGAGGCCTCGGCGACGGTAGGAATATTTGTGACGGCAGACAGACTCATAATGTGTGATGGAGATGCTGAAGGGCCTCTCTGCATCCCTGCGTCGCCGTACAGGGAGGAGAGCGGCGGAGCGGACTTTAGAGAGGTAACATGTCAGGGAGAGAGGACGTCCAACACCACGAGGAGGCAGATGGCAGGCTTCCTTTGCGAGTCTGTCAACTGTACCATTGTGACGTAAACCTACATGGGATGGCACCCATAAAAATTTGACAGTCAAGTTACGATGACGCAATAAGGACAAAAACGATAAAATCTGCTGAACAATAGTAGAGTGTGTGGGCTGAACACTAGAGAGAGAATGAAGGGCAGGTCTGGAATCACAAAAAATGGCAGCATTCACTCCACGTTGACAAACAAGACTAACAGCATCCAGAATGGCATACAGTTCACACAATGTTGAGCTAGAGTGGTTACAGAGACGACGACCAACCCAGACCCCTGGAGGTGACTCCATGTCAGGTGAGAAAACGGCACAACCTGCTGCACCATCCACTTGCAATGAGCCATCAGTGTAGAGGCAGTATAGATCTGTGATGGAGGACGTCACTGTTTCTATGTGTTCCAGAGCCAACTGCCGCTGTAGAGAAGGCAGTTCCGACTTGGAAGTAGGTATGAAGCTCACATCAGGTGTTGGTAGCATCCACAGAGGGGGTCCTGGTGGGACGTCGGCCACCATTATATCTATATTAAGACTACGGAGCATAGAGGAAACATACCTTATAAGAGTATGTCCAGCAGGCAGTATGGGAGGGACAGGGGAGTTTGGTCTAAGAGAAGTCTTGACTAACTGAGAGTAATGGGGTGAAAGATATGGGAAATGGAGGCACTTCACAGTGAAGCAAGTAACACTAGAATAAATTCTCTCCACTAACGGGGGAAGATGCAACTCACGCTGCATGTTCACTATCCTGGTCGACATTGGACAACCGAGAATTATTCTCATTGCTCTATTCGGAAATTTTTCTAAAGTTTCAAGAGTGGCCCTGGGAAGTTGAATCAGAGCAGGGGAGAGGTAATCAACAACTGAACGGATAAAAGCAATATAGATAGTCCTGGCTCCTGGGATGGAGATGCCCGAGGAGTTGTTAGTGAGCCATTGAAGTGGCGTAAGTCGGCGCTGGAGACGACCCAATAAGTCCTGGACAATGGGATGGTCTTGAGGTCTGGCAGGGACAATCGGCCAAATATTGACTGGCGCGCCTAGGTAGCGATACTGGGAACACATGCAAATGACAGTCCCTCCAATGGTGAACACTGGCCGAGCTTGACGAAGGCGGCAAGTGAATATTCTGCTCTTATCTTGGGAGACAATAATGCAACAGTGAGAGGAGGCCACAGAGAAGGAGTCAAGAAACCGCTGGAGATCCCTTGGTGAGGTAAAATGAACACAGATATCATCAGCATAGCACGTAATTGTAGTTCCAGGTATATCAGGGAGAGAAGTGAGCAGCTGATGCATCAGAATATTAAATAACAATGGGCTAAGAACACCCCCTTGAGGCGTACCAAGATGAAAACTGCGCAAAGGACTGAGCACACCACTGAAAAACACACGGGAGGTTCTGTTACTCAGGTAGCCCCGAATCCACCGTAATAGATTACCCTTTATCCCAATGTCAACCAGTTGATCCAAAATGACGTCTCTATTAGCAACATCGAAGGCACTTCGAAGGTCAATGGAGGCCACCACACTGTCCCTGGAAAGGCGAGAGTACAGGTCGACTAGGCAGTGGTGTGTGCTCTGCTGGGGAAGGAAACCAAACAGCCATGGAGAAAGGCGATCCTGCAGTCTGCACATGAGACGATTGAGTAAGATTCTCTCCATAACCATACAAATACAGGAAGTCAGGGAAATAGGCCTGAACTTCGCAGTGCCGGGCTTAGGGATGGGTATTATTGTGCTGCTGGTCCAAGCTCGTGGTACACAACCATCATGAAGACAAAGATTATACAGTCGAAGTAGAGGGTTCCCATGAATTTGTTGAAGTAGACGCAGCACAGCATAAGTAATACCATCATCACCAGGGGAAGAAGATCTATCCCGAGAGAGAGCACGTCGCAACTCCTCCTCAGTTATCTCCTCTGCATCATCGTCATCATCTTGCAACCGAGCAGACATTAGACGTAGCCGATGGACAGCAGCACGGGAAGTGAGTGCATCTTGTATGTGGATGGGTAGACTGGCTGAGGTAGATTGTTCTGTGTGTGATGACGAGCAGTGGCCGGTGTCTTTTTAACAACCCGACAGATGAGGTGCCACATAAAAGCCACACTTGTTTGCTGGTTGATGCTGTCCGTAAACCGCTGACAAGACTCAGTGTGAGCACACTCCTGCAGGGCAACTAAAGCGTCCCTAGACATCTGGTAACGATGGAGCAAGTCAGGGGTTGGGTTGGCTTGAAACAATAGGCCATCACGTTCAGCCTCCTCCTTTGCCTCCTGTATACGTGCATCCAGCGTCCAGGAGTGGGCAGTATGGCGATGCTGGAGGTGTGGCCAGGAGACGTATAGCCTATAAAAGTCATGAGTAGCAGATACAAGATCAGAGTACAACTGTTCAGCTGATGATATGTCAAATGTAGGGAATACATGGGCCATGAATAAGATGTAAGTCGGGCAATATTTAGGGGGCACAGCAATACGCAAACGAGTGGCTGAAGCACTTGACCCAGCAGTTAGAGAATAATGAAACCGAAGAGCAATGTGATCAGAGAATAAGTCTGGCACGGAGGAGCACAGGACCTGAGATGCTATCAGGCCAGACGAGAGGATGTAATCCAGAGTACCTCCCCGGCAATGAGTGGCACTGCCAGTGTCGCAGCGTGTCAGATGATGCTTGCGGATGTATGAAAGGAGACGAACACCATTACGATTAATAGAGCCAGAACCATCACCCAAATCAGAATGCCGAGCATTAAAATCTCCCATATAAACCATACCATGCACTGTTGGAGAAGGAAGAGCCTCAAGATTGAGTCTAGCTGGGGCAGAATAGACAATACATAGTTGTAGTACTCCATTCCCAGGTAGAACCTCAAATAGCTGAAAGGTCATGTCAGGATCAGTGGAGGTACGGAGAAGGCGATGTGGCAAGGAGCTATGTATGTAAGTCAGGAGACCATTCCTTAACAGATGAACATATGGCACATAACCTGAGAGAGGAGGATCTTGCCCAACAGCGAGCGGCCATCCTGGAAATGCTTCCTGGAGAAAAATAACACTGGGATGATGACGAAAAACATAGGCCTTGAGTTGAGTGAGCTTAGCATAACTGGTGATACCACATACATTCCAGGAGATGACATCCAGCCGGCAATCACTATCGAACTCTGTATTTGGAGGTAGAAGTCCGGTGAGTGGGGGCAGATGAGTGACCTGGAGAAGAAGATGGACCAGGAGAAGGGACTGACTTGAAAAGCTTTTCAAGGCGAGATGCAAGAGTATCCATCTTTTCGGTAAGGGTAGTGACAGGTGAGATGATGGCCTGCTGAGCCACGACCAAGGTGGAGAGGTTGGAGTCACTGGCAGCCGGCGCGGGAACCAGCCCATCAATCTTGGCTTCAAGGGCAGAAAAGCGGTTCTCGAGAGCCGTACATCGTGCCATGAGGGTAGCAACAGACTTGCAGAGGGCCAGGTCTGGAGGTGAGGCAGGGCTGGTAGGAGGAGCAGACTGGGGAGGTGGTGGAGGCGGTGGTGGAGGCGGAGCAATAGTAGTGACAAGAGCCTGGACCTGACGTCGAGTACATCCATGCCACACGTTAACCTCTGGCTGAAGGCATCGTGGACACTTCCATCGAGACGTATCCTCAGGAGGTGAAGGCTCAGAGGTGGAGGCAGCAGGACATGATGGTTTGCCCCTGACAGAACACGTCTTGGAATCATGGTCGGCGGTACACCATGCACACTTCGGCCTGGCAGAACAGTACTGGGAGATATGCCCAACTCCCCAGCACCTGTAGCACCAAGGCTGGTCATTACGAAGTTTCCTCACCTCATACGGTGGAAGACAGGGGAGGAAATCAAAGGAAATGTCATTTGGAGGTGGATCGGGTTTACTCCAGACAACAACAATACGGCTAATGGGGGAACCATCTTGGAAAAAACGATGGGAAAAGTACACACCAGGGTATCCCTTGGCAAGTTTCGGGTCAACATCAATAGGATAACGGGTAAGGATGTAGCTGGGGAACTTACGAGGCCTCTCGGGTGAGTCTTCAAGAATGAGAGGCAGAGACAAAAATTCACCAGCCTTCACTCTATCAATGATATCCTGACGCTTCCTAGAGATGTTGACAAACCGGGAGGTGACAGCAGCCATCTTCACTTCAGCCAGTTCACGCTGCAGCTGGAAGGCCCTGTTGACATCAGACAACCAACGCAGCTTTGTGTCCGTAGATGGGTTCCCAGAGAAAGAGAGCTTGACATAGGCATTTCTTGGGGCAAAAGCAGGAAGGTTGGACGAAGGCAAGGAGTTGGTATACAAGGAAGAAACACCATGTTGAGGCAGAGAAGGTACGTCATGCACAGCTGAAGCACCCTTGGCAGTCTTGGCAGCCAGAGGCAAACAGTCCACACCATCGGAATCCTGCAAGGAGTCGGACGAGGCATCAACGGGTCGCTTGGTAGAGGTTGAGGAGGTTGAAGGCTGCAACCTGCACTGAATAAACCTCTGAGTTTACTTGCCGATTTGAAGTGTGTTGTTTAGTTAGTGATTCTATGAATCCTCTGGCAATATTCTTTCGTGTGCACCGAATAAACCTCTGAGTTTACTTGCTGATTTGAAGTGTGTTGTTTAGTTAGTGATTTTATGAATCCTCTGGCAATATTCTTTCGTGTGATAGTTCATTGTAAATTATGGGGATAGTATATTGCAATAATTATATACGTAAATGTCATTCACACAGCCAAAATATGATTGTGTAGCCTTAAAAAACAATTAATTATACATGTCAAACATGGAGTCAAGCTTGTATCGGTTTGAAACGTATGTTCGTGTTTGTGTGGCATCTTAATCGTTAGAGTGGGCTGTCGTCCAGAAAGGATACGTGCCATATCTCCGGCCCAAACTCAGGTGGGCTAGAGACTGTGGTGAGCGAGTGTACTCGACGTCAGGTCCAGGCTCGTGTCTCTACTATTGCACCTCCTCCCCTACCGCCACCATCACCTCCCCAGTCTACTCCTCCTACAAGCCCTGCCTCGCCTCCAGACTTGGCCCTCCGCAAGTCTGTTGCTACCCTCATGGCACGATGTACGGCTCTCGAGAACCGCTTTTCTGCCCTTGAAGCCAGGATTGATGGGCTAGTTGCCGCTCAGGCTGCCTATGACTCCAAACTCTAAACTTTGGTCGAGGCTCAGCAGGCCATCATCTCAACTGTCACTACCCTTACCGAAAAGATGGATACTGTTGCATCTCGAGTCAGTCCCTTCTCCTGGTCCATCTTCTTCTCCAGGTCGCTCATCCACACCCTCTCACCGGACTTCTACCTCCAAATACCGAATTCTCTAGTGATTGCCGGTTAGATGTCATCTCTTGGAATGTATGTGGTATCACCAGTTATGCATTAGTTAGGTTTAGAGACTTAATTTTATCAATAAAATGTGAGGAATTTTTAATGTGTGAACTTGAGATGCATCCCACTAATGGTGATAATTTATTGGCTATAAATCAACCAGCATACAAGTGTGGCTTCTATGTGGCACCTTATCCGTCGGGTTGTTAAAAAGACACTGGCCACTGCTCGCCATCACTCTCCCGCCGACTATGCCCAAAAACTTGTCGATGCCTGCTCAGAACAATCTACCCCAGCCAGTCTACCCATCCACATACAAGATGTACTCACTTCCCTCTCTAGTGTTCAGCCCACACACTCTACAGTTATTCAGATGATTTTATCGTTTTTGGCCTTATTGCGTCATCGTAACTTGACTGTCAAATTTTTAATGGGTGCCATCCCATGTAGGTTTACGTCACAATGGTACAGCTGACAGGCTCGCAAGGGAAGCCTGCCATCTGCCTCCTCGTGGTGTTGGACGTCATCTCTCCCTGACATGTTACCTTTCTAGAGTTCGTTCCGCCACTCTTCTCCCTGTACGGCGACCCAGCATCTCCATCACCCATTACGAGTCTGTCTGCCGTCACAAATATTCCTACCGTCTTCGAGGCCTCATGGTTCGGAGGCACAACGTAGTTTCTGCTCGTTTGAGGCTTGGCTACCGGCCACCGTGGCTGGTTGCTGGGATGCAGGGTGAGCCTCCCCTCCCCTGAGTGTCGCTTGTGTCGAGCGCCTCGTGCTAACAATATAGAGCACTATTGCCTGGCCTGCCCGACACTTGCTGCCCCGGGGCCTGCCACTTGATGTGGTTTGTCGACACCTGCTGAACCATTAGGTTTTGGAGGAACTTCTGGTACGTCACCCTCGTTTTGGTGGATTTAAGTAGGTCATGAGGTAAATATTTGTCTGTATACTTGTGCTTCATGCTGTTATATTTTCGTGATGTAATAATAATAATAATAATAATAATAATAAACACTTTATTGAGGTTACAGCCATAAGGCTGAAAATACATAGTATATTACATATGGTTGATGATTGATGGGAATGGTTTTATATATACAACAATGAAAGATGTTATGATGGTGAGACAAATATAGATGTAGTATTATTTGTTGTTGATAATTCTGACCATAGTGGGTATAGGGACTGTTATTGTAGCGGTCAGTACGTGCCCTTATCGGTGTTAATACGTTGGTATGCCTCGTCGATTGTCGTGGTGGTGGAAGGGAAGGGGGGAGCATATCTCGATGTCTCGGGTTTCTTAAGCAGTTCTATGCTAAATCGACGCAGAATGTTGTGGTGTACTGTGTCTAGGGAGACCATGCCAAGGGTGATAAGGGCCTCACTGTATGTAGTATAGTCTGCCCCCAGTATTATGTGACAAGCCCTTTTCTGTACTCGTTCAAGCTGTTTCTTCTGTGTGGTGTTAATGGATGGAAACCAGCTTGGTGAGCTTGGGGAGTATAAACATATGATATATACTCCTCAGCTCACACTGTGGTGTACCTAGAGGCCCCATCCTGGTCCCTTGAGGCACACCACATTTCAGTGTTTGTGGGAGAGATACTGCACCTTGATATCTTACCACCTGCTGTCGATCGCTGAGGAAATCTGCCAACCACGCCACCAAGCCTGGCTCCATCCCAATACCAAGTGCCTGATTTATTATTACATTGTGGTCCACTAGGTCAAATGCCTTTTCAAAGTCCAATGAAAGTTAGTATTACTGAGGTCCTTCCTTTGCTCTAAGTTCTTATATACAAAGTCAAGTAGGCTAATAAGGCAATGTGTGGTGGAGGATGACTTTATATTGCCAAACTGTTGGTTATCAATGACTTTTTTAATACTAGTTGAGGCCCAATCAAAAACAAAACTTTCACACAAAAGGCTGGGGAGGGGAGTGATAGCAATGGGTCTCAACTGGTCATAAGATTGGGGATTATTGACTTTAGGGATTGGTGTGACATATGCTGTCTTCCAATCTGTGGGGTACTTTAAACTGACTTATGGATGCGTTGATAATAGAGCAAAGGGGGATGGCAAGATCAACAGCAAACTCTTTATACAATTTAATAGGAAGGTCAATGGGAGTAGTGGAGCGTTTAAGTTTAAATTCTGAAAGTTTCTTGACGACCTGATACTCTTGGACTCTGGGTGGCTGAGGGGAGGGGAGGTAGGCAGGTAGTTGGGATGGGTCAAACTCGGGTAAGCTTTGACATATGGCCGCGAAGTGGTCATTGAGGCGGCCTGCTGTATCCTCACTGGTATGTCACATTAGTACAAGGGAGGGAGAGTGAGTGTTTACGCATCCCACACACATCCTTAATTTTGCCTGTACCACTGGCTGATGTTGGATTCCCTTGAGATGTTGTATTTTTGTGGGGTAGTGTCTCAGTTTGACTGTCCTGATTTCCCTAATAACTTTGTTGCGAAGCCTGTTATATCTTGCCTTGTCGGTGTAGAAGGCTTTGTTGCGTTGTTTAATGAGTCTTTTTATTCTGGTGGTAATCCATGGCATATCCGATGGGTGAACTGTCACAGATCACGGTTGTATCGCTTCAGTTCAAGTTTGTAGCCATTGATTCCTGGTTGTGCCCTCACTGAGTTGGAAAATGTCCCTGTAGTCTACATTGTCAAAGCCTCGTAGTATTTTAAACACTTCGATAAGCTCACCACGCAGTCTCCGGGTTTCCAAAGAGAACAGGTCGAGTTCTACCAACCGATCTTTATAGCTCTTGTGTCTAAGAGAGGGTATAAGTTTGGTTGCCCTGGCTTGCACTCGTTCCAATCTCGCGATATCCTTTCGGTAAGAAGGACTCCAAAACTGGACTGCATACTCCAGGTGCGGTCGGACAGGGAATTGTACAGACAAAGTACTATCTCCTTGTTCCGGTATCCAAACTGTCGCTTTATGTACCCTAACATCCTTTGGGCTTTCTTCTCAGCCTCAATACACTGCTTTGAGAACTTGAGGTCGCTGGTGATAGTTACACCCAAGTCTTTCTCAGTGTCATTGCTTACGAGACAATTGCCCTTAAGGGTTATACTCTGTTCGGGGGTTTCTGTGGTCTATATGCATAACTTTGCATTTGTTCACGTTAAATGGCATTTGCCACGTGTCAGACCACTCCCCGATCTTCCTAAGATCTTCTTGTAAGCGGGTAGTATTTCCTTCTTCCGCGACATTCATACCAAGCTTAGTATCATCGGCGAATTTGGAAATCTTGGCAACCATGTCACCATCCACGTCATTAACATAGATGATAAACAGTAGTGGTCCCAGAACAGAGCCTTGGGGAACACCGCTAGTAACGGGCACCCGCTCTGAAGCCTGTTCACTACCACCCGCTGCCGTCTGTCACTTAGCCAGTTCTCTATCCAATTTGCCACATTTCCGTCTATGCCCAGTGCACGCACTTTCCGAAGGAGGCGGCGGTGGGGTACCTTATCAAAGGCTTTCTGAAAGTCTAAGTAGACAACATCGACCGCTTTATCCCGATCATGCTCACTGAAAACAAAATGGAAGAATTACACCAGATTTGTGAGGCATGACCGGTGCTGCCGGAACCCATGCTGGGAACCCCTCAGTAGCAAATTTGATTCTAAGTGTTCTGTTATTTTGTCCACCATGATGGTCTCCATGAGTTTACAGACTATCGAGGTTAAACTGATGGGTC